>JACCPG010003760.1:0-20581 GCA_016069955.1 Drepana arcuata
CAGAAACGAGTATGTTTGTGGAATTCTGAAATCTTATACTATAATACCACATCCAATTTTAGTCACTCCGGCTACATTGCATTAGCTCAGTCTGTCTGAAAGACAAATGATGTTTGTTCGACAAATTGACTTAGAGTTTGATACTTAGCCTAACTTATGTGGATAACTTTGACTTTATGAGTAATGTCTGCACTTTGAGATGTTTGGAATGTCTTTCGCATATTAGATGCAGGTCTTCATGCCAAAAGGCCCTCCAAGGGGTAGACAAAGGTGCGATTTTACCCTAATTTCACCGAAGATATATTAAAATACCGTCATAATAGACGGTGAGTCAATCGCCGTTCCTGCAGCATGACATAGCACACGTTTTTATAAATAAATTTACGTATGCTAGCTTCCTCTGGATATTTACTAAGGTTCAGGGGAAAATAATTGGTGAAGTTGGAGCTGAAACTTGCAATTCTTGCGTTGCATACGACCACTTGAACGACTCAACATTGCAGGTTCAAGCCCGATTCGTACCATTGAGATTTTTCTCATCTCAAGTCCTACTCGAGTAAAAGCGACGGAATCACCATTTATCTTATCGCGCTTTACTTATATAGGTACTGTGAAGTATGAAGATATTTCATACATATGTAGATAATCGCTGTGATCTGATGTTACAATTATATCACTCGTATTACATAAATCTCTCGGGTATTAGGGTTATTGCGTACTCCAATCGCATCAGTCCAGTTAAGGGACGAGACAAAAGCGATTTAGGAGGTTAGAGTACAATTCGTATATCTTTATAAAACCGAAAAAAGTGAGTTTAACATGGTACCCCGCGGTTACACTAACGCTCATCATCATACATAAGAGCTAGGTTTTTTTACGGCTCAGATGCAGTCCCTTCCATATGCATTCGTCCAGCGGAACCTCTTTGACCGAGGGAGGTCAAGAGGGACACTTTTTCTTTGATCAGATTCATGTATGCTAATCTTGGTCTTCCTCTTCCGCTGACGTTTAACTTGATTATACATTACTGCTCTCCTTTGGGTAGTCACATGATATTATAGTCCTCCTCAATAAACGGAATTATTGTTGATATATTTTTTCACTTAAATTAGTAGGTGACTTCGACTGGTAGGCAGAGAGAGTAGAGCGACAGTTCTACTAGTAAAGACTTACTAAAAATAAAATTTGTGAAATGTTTGTTTCCACATAACGTCACGGATTGAGCTTCGAAGACAATATTGATGCAGCTTGTTGGGTAACAAAGTCGCCACACACATGGCTTGCCCGCTAACAAGCCGAACAATTAGCATATCTTAGTCCAGCACGTGTAGATGGTAATGCATGGGCAACCACATCCACCACAGCATCCGCCGCAACCCTTGGCTATTTGACGAGCAGAGTACTTATGTACCCAGAAAATATGGTCAAATATTTTTCAGATAATTGTAATAAAACTTATATTTTTTTAGATATTTTTAATAATAATTTTTTAAGTGTGCTTGACTCGAATGATGTACAAGTTTGAAAATCAAGCACTAAAAATATGTTTTCTCGCAATGAAACGTATCACCGCTTGATGCCCTCCTTCAATAACCATTTGGACCAACCTTACAGCAAGCCCTTTCGGTAATTGAACATATTATTCAGATATGCAAAAAAGAGGCATCGTTCGTTTCAAATGGCTTTACTGAAAAATTTATGCCCGCCCGTTTGACGGGGTCCATGCCCTTAGGATCCCATTTTTTTAACCCAAATTAATGGCCGGGTTTGCTATAACAATATTTCATTCATTTAAGCACCGAACTTTTGTATAAGATGAAAAGGGGAAAGAACTGGGTTGCGTCCAATAGAAATAACTCTTTGGTTGGGGATATTGAATTAGTTTTTCTACACTACAGTACAAGAACCCACATAGTAAATGTTAAAAATAACAATTTGCTATACGAAATACTGATACAAAGGTTTTAAATAGTGGCCTTTTTACATTTTTCTCACCTTATTAAAATAATAATATCCTCACGCCTTCCCATAAGGGTCCCCGAAGGGGTAGGCAGAGTAGGTAGTACGTGGGTACTACCTACTCTGCCTACCCCTTCGGGCTTGGGTGTGGACCCAAGCTCGTGGGGTGACTAATCACTGTACTTAAGTTGAGAAAAACTCATTGGTACACTCAGGATTCGAACTTGCGATCTTGTGTCGCAGGCAAAAACTCGAACCACTCTGCCACCACGGCTCTTTATATATATATATAGATATATATTTATAATAGTCTCCGAAAATTCTACTTTACCTAACACCTATAACTTTCCCAATAAAAAATAGGACGACAAAGCCTAAATACGTTTGCAGTACGCCAAAATCATATGCAGTAAATTTTGGGGGTTTACCATAAAATCCAAACGTGAACTAATCATGCGTCAACCTATACGGGTCAAAGGTCGCTCATACTTAATCGGAGTAATCCATTTTCTAGACAAGTTTTATACATGGACAAGTTTAAGCTGACCTCCCGCGTCCTCTCCTCGCGTACACGACGGTGACGTGATGCGGGCATCAGCATTTGTTGCTAGGGGTCAAGATTTCTCGGCCATGTTTTATCAGGTCGTAAATTTCTACTGGTATCTGGTTGAACGTCAACCTTCCGACGTTTACTGCAAAATTTTGAGAGGAAGCTGGCTCCCGGGTTTAACCTTGTTTTGCACCGAATATGCTTTATTTTACGGCAGACGCAGAGGAATGATGTCATAAATAAATTATTTTATGGGGAATTTTCATCTTAATAACAACTTCCGGGCTATTAACGCAATGTTATTGTGATTTTAGATTGAATCCATTAAGCGACTGGTGTAACATTGATGACATTTGTTTTATTTTCAAATCATTTGGTGTACAATGTACTTCGGGAAGTAAGAGCAGAGAAAACTCGTGTTTGAATAATCTAAATTAAATTGCTCGAATAAGGTACCCACGTCAAGAGCACATGAATCCAAAGAAAATGTTTGAAGAGACTGATGTAGGTAGATCAGAAAAAGAGGTGTGGAACTCTAAAGACATACTCACAGAGATAAGTAGAAACAAGACGATACGATGACGAGACGATGTGATGATATTATGTATGTAAGTGTATATGTAACTAGCGGTCTGTCCCGGCTTCGCACGGGTGGACATAAGATTTTTTTATAAAATAAAATATAGCCTATGTCACTCAAGATGAATGTAGCTTTTCAATGGTGGAAGAATTTTTCAAATTGGTCCAGTAGTTTTGGAGCCTATTCATACAAATCTTTCCTCTGTATAATATTAGTATAGGTAAGGCTAAGCCCAGCGATATCAAAATTCCATTAGGAATAACATTCGGAGCCCAAGGAATCACCATAATGGCTGACTTTACTCTCGCTCTCGCATATGAAAACCACCGAGAACCCTCGCATGGCATTTTGAACCTCGAAAGGGTGTGAAATTAGTGTGTTTCACCGCACTAGACAAAGTCGAAAGTGGTGCTTATCTTCTAAAGAGTGTGATATGTACAGTGGGAATGAATACACGAGGGCGTATTAACGACGGAACCGCCTGATTTAGGGTTAGGGTCGACCAAAAACCCTTGGTTTGCGAACGGATTCCTTTGCCAATAGAAATATTTTATTGCATTTAAACATTGTTGTAGATGTTGGTATAGTTTACGCATAGTGTACCGCACAGGCAGATTGCGCTAGACGTACATTATCGGTTAATAATGTATTAAATGAAATGTCACACAATAAAAATGTTGTGAATATCTGTAGCAATTATTTTGTCGCTAAGTACTAGTATAAGTATTAGTTTTTATTCCACTTCTATTCTCAATATTATAATTTTTTCGACATTATCTTTTTTTATGAAAATTTATTTACAAGTATTAATTATAATAATAATATATCCTCACGCCATCCCACAAGGGTTCCCACAAGTATTAATTATAATAAATATATTATTATTTCAACCATAACAATCGCCTACAGGAAATAAATCCGAACGTCAACTACAAATGAGACCAGTTAGAAGTTGTTCTTTGAATGCATCCTTACTAATATTATAAATGTGAATGTAAGTTTGTTACTCTTTCACGTAAAAACTACTTAACCGATCATCATAAAACTTTGTACACATATTTTTTGGAGGTATTAGAAGAAACATAGGATACTTTTAATGAAAAAAAATATTTTTTACGAAAGATAAAAAGCCGTCCACGCCGACGAAGTCGCGGGCACAGCTTGTAAAGCTATATAAAGAAACTTAACACTTTAAACCGAATGCAAGAATAGTTCGAGCGGCTATAAAGAGCGGCTACCCGTGTGTTTTCATAGTAATAGTTAAAGTTTGAATGTACCACCGTGTCAGACCATTACTAAATCCCAAGAGTATGTGTGGCCCAGTTTTTCACTACGCCGTTTGGACTGTAGAGAGTTTTTAATTTTATTTAAGTTTGTAGCTCCAACGTTCACATACTGCAACGAATAACCGAGTTTATGCATCCAACGGCTGTTGAAACAAGAGTTTATAAGAACTAGTACACATTTTATTTCGTTGTGGCAAGACCTACCTAAATATATCTCTGGCGGAAAGTAGGTGGGTGTGTCAGGAGTACTCGAAACTGGCAAGCATGACTGATGAATGTGGATGAAGCAAAAGAGGTCTGTATATCTCTAGATTCTCTAGGATACTGACGCTCTATTCATTCTGCCTATCCCCGTGATGGACTCGGCGTGACATATACGCCTGCCATTACGTGGCCTTTGTGTTTGTCGACCCCCTTAGCGGTATAAAACTGTAACTGTTAGACCAGTTACAGTTTTATACCGCTAAGGGGGTAAAACTCACAAGATATACGTGCCTTAATGACACGAAACTGGGTGAAATAACAATATTCTAATGCAACATCCATTAAATAAATTTCACGGGATTATTAATTCTTCTTTGTTGCAAGTTGTGTCCCCATTAGGGGAGTCTAGACCTCACGGCTTTGTCTGATAATAAATAGCTGCAAAGTTGGTGAGTACTATTTTAAAATGTATCTTCATGAGTTATTGTACAAAATCTCGTCATTTTGCAATATGTGTATTTTATTTCCGATGTGAGTGTGTGGATACTGTGTACACACCTCTGCGTACCCCTTCGGAGACCCTTGAGGAAAGGTGTGAAGACATGCAAACAAAATGCTTAGAAACACAAAAAAAAACTTGTCGAGGACAAATTACGACAAAAAATTATGAGATAAATAAACTACCAAGTGCTATGTAAATAAAAGTAAAAAGTAAAAGATGTAAATTGAATAGTGTTGTCAATATATTCAAGAAGTAATATTAAAGAGTCATTACTATCCAATGACTCGTTAATATCTTAAAATGTACAAATAAACTTACTGACCCACCCACCCATCAATCCGATGCTATAGTGCGTTAATATAATTATTCTACATAATATGTAATTTAATTAAGGTAAAATCTTTTGTTTATTTTCTTATGAAAACCTTTGAAAAAAGTTTAAGACAATTTTAACATTCTTTTGTTAATGTAACTCCTAACTTATTACGCTCCATCACACTTGGAACAACGTGTGAAAGATGGCTTAATTAATTATCTTTTCATGGCTCCAACATTGCGCTTAACGTCTCTCGTCGCTCGAACCCTTCCAGCGGTACTTTTGTAGTATGCCCCAAAGGACAGAATTTATGTTTTCACCTGTCTTACGCAGCTGAGCACCGACCCTATTTCAAAACCTTATGAGAGGGACAACCCTAACTATTTAGTACTATTTGTATACTAGGGATTCTATACGAGCTTTAGACGGGTCGTGTTTGTATGCTTATGAAAGGATTTCTCTAGTGTGTTATTTATAAGCAATCGAAATCTGTTAATCATATTTGTACTGTAAGATGAACTAGATTTTATTGTTATTTATTGACAAGGGGTAACATATATGTTAGGTAAAGTAGAAGAAGGTTACTGTAAAGAGTGTGATAATACTCTTTCTTCTATTGAAGTCTTTCTCTGACAGTTTCATTTCTGCTTAATACTCCTGAAGCAGAAATAAGAGAAAGCAATCCAATCGATCTAGAATAGGAACGTGAAGAGCACTCGGAAGCGGCAAAGATCTGTGAAGAGACTGATAATTGTGGATAAAGCGAAAGAGGTCTGTTCGTCTTCAGAGAACTGACGGAAAGGAGGTGTGTGGGTACTACATCTCTGCCTACCCCTTCGGGGACGTTGTGGGACGACGTGAGGATATACTAATATTTTCATATAATAATATATCCTCACGCCTCACAAGAGTCCCCGAATAGGTTGGCAGAGGTGTATAAGTAGTGCCCACACACCCACTTTCCGCTAGAGATATTTTTAGCTGCAAACATGACAGATTGCGAGTCCCTCGCCGTTACTCAAGCACAACTATACATACGTCTTTGAATTTTTTCTGAAGCCTATGCAGGATTCCTCTTGAGTTTTCCTTCACCGTATTATATCGGTCCACAATAATAGTATCCAGGTATAAAGTAAAATACATTACCAAAAAGCCTTTGTTGCCTTTACCACGATCACAATAAATAGAGACCCGTAAATGCGTGTCATGTGATCCCGATATCCCTCCATTAATTTTACTGTTACGCCATCTGCTATCATCATTAACGAAATATCTCATTTTGTTTTTATTGTGTCTGTTCATATAAAATACTGTTTTATCCTCTGTGGAGTGTTCAACACGCACGTCACGTTTGGTATTGTTGTGGAAATATCGCCTGAGGATATAAGGGTTTCTTTTGATGTGACGTGAATGGGCAGTTTCCGATTGCGTAACTGATAATGAAAGTATACTTATCTTATATGAACTTATCCGTCACTACAATATTTATATATTATCTTGATTTCGTAAAGCCATGGTGGCCGATTGGTTCGAGCAGTTGCCTGCGACGCAAAGGTCGCACGTTCAAATCCCGCCTGTACCAATTAGTTTTTCTGAACTTAAGTACAGTGATTAGTCACACCACGAGCTTTACGGTGAAGGAAAACATCGAGAGGAAACCTGCACACGTCTGAGGAGAAATTCAAAGGCGTATGTATAGTCGTGCTTAAGTAACGGCGATGGACTCGCCATCTGTCACGTTGGCACCTAATATACCTCTGGCGGAAAGTGGGTGTGTGGGTATTACCTATACACCTCTGCCTACCCCTACGGGGACCCTTGTGGGAAGGCGGGAGGATATATTATATTTCGTAAAGTCGTTTGCAAAATTTTTGTGACAGAAATAATGCTTGCGCTTTATGTCACAAAGCTGTCATAAATCTTTTATGTAATTGGAATTTGTGATTTTATGATTGAGTGTGCCACGCATGGCAATGATTGCTCCTCTTGTAGAGAGTGTATATGTCATTTTAATATTTTTCTTAGTCTACGTAAAGGGGTAAATAATTTTGTCCGCAGTTTCTTCTGACGTCCTTTTTTGTCTTGGAAACGATGGTAACTTTAATTTTTGATTCATCATATGACGTTCAATAAGTGTTCTCAGAACTTATATCTGTTGAATAAAGTATTTAAATGTTTTATCCTGTTCTTTCACGGTCAGAAAGTGTTTTTACTATACAGTAGAAAATACCTAAATGGAAAAACAAATAATTTTTAATACAATTGCGTCTAAACCTCCTACTTACCAGTAATCGAAAATTTGCATGATTGTTTTATATTCCATGAATACATGGACCTTTGGAAAGACGCTCAAGATCAAGGTACAAATATCCTCACAATCTGTTCACTTATGTTACAGATAAAGCCATCCACAAAGTGGTAATATAGCTAATGTAGCTATATTACTTCTTTCTTTTTTTATATTACTTTTTTATTAGAGCCGTGGTGGCCGAGTGGTTCGAGCAGTTGCCTGCGACGCAAAGGTCGCAAGTTCGAATCCCGACTGTACCAATGAGTTTTTCTGAACTTAAGTACAGTGATTAGTCACACCACGAGCTTTACGGTGAAGGAAAACATCGAGAGGAAACCTGCACACGTCTGAGAAGGGCACCTAATATACCTCTGGCGGAAAGTGGGTGTGTGGGTATTACCTATACACCTCTGCCTACCCCTTCCTTGTGGGAAGGCGTGAGGATATATTATTATTATTATTTATTTTACGCGATTTAGCGTCAACGCCAACTCCTCTATTCTACTTAAATTACTTGCCATACTAACAAATCCTTTATCTTCTACAGGTTGGATGGTGCAATATCCTGTATCGGCGATGTACTGACCTGGATATAGAAATGGCTGTGGGCGTTCTGATTTTCGCCTTACATCTGGCGCTGGCGAATGCCGGGAAATGTACTACGTAAGTAATGAGATCAATACCGCATTCATTCGAAGAAGTATAATAATGTTCTCTTTTTCAAATCAAAATGAAATATCTTTATTGATGTCTCATTACAAAGTAAATTATGTGAATGTACAACAATACAAGATGTATCCACGAATAGTCTAAGTAAAACAATAAGCATATTTATATCCAAAAGTAATAAGTAAATAGTGCACAACAAACAGATGACTATTTTAGAAAAAAAAAATTGTCTCAGTGACGAGAATAAATAAATCAACTCCTTGTTTGTTTATCTATGACATAAAACGTCACATTATACGAGTATATTCAATTTAGGAATAACACACGCACTATTTTATAATACTGCAGCAACATACTACTTGAAAACCTCAGAATAAAGTTATTGTTCTGAGTTGAAAACCAATGCTGTACTCAGAATACATTTTATAAATCTTTCATTTTTTCTTGGACTCCTTAGCACCTGTAGTGCCTCCATTAGGAAAGATTAGGTATACCATAGATCTATAGAGGATATTTAAATATATATAGATACATGTAGCCGTTCCACTTACATAATAACGAATAAAAGTCGCAGTAGTTACAGGAAGAACGGCCAACTTCTTACTGAGTACAACCAAACTTCAAACTGAAATAGTAACTATCCTACAAGCATTTTTATTTGCAGTGTTTTTTTTATTTTCATCCTCGCGCCTTCCATAAGGGTCCAGGAACGGGTATGCAGAGCCCACTTTCCGCCAGAGATATACTTTAGGTGCCAACGTGACAGATGGAGAGTCCATCGCCGTTACTCAAGCACGACTATACATACGCCTTAGAATTGCTTCTCAGACGTATGCAGGTTTCCTCTCGATGTGTTCCTTCACCGTAAAGCTAGTGGTGTGACTAATAACTGTATTTTCAGTTCAGAAAAACAATGGTACAGACGGGATTTGAACTTGCGATCTTTGTGTCGCATGCAACTGCTCGAACCACTCGGCCACCTCGGCTTTTTTTGCTACTACATGTTATATAGAATACCACGTAGCTGCAAATAAATGTTATATAGCTAATGCAAAATTTGTTTTATACGGCTTGTTTCTCATGTACAGTCAAAATAAAGCCCTTGACCTACACTACGTGTTTTAAAAATGTACAAAAACACCAGCTCGAGACTATTGAGGCGGTGCGGTGGACCGAATGCGTGTCGAGCACCTATTGAGCTAAGTACTTCGTGAGCTAACGAGTTGCTCCGTGAATTTGAATTTTATTCGCATATTTAACAAATCGATTATTTTTCAAGTTCTTATTCTAATTATTAAATAGAGTTGTTCCTTTTTATTACACAGAGAATTATAGTCTATTCTGACGTCATGTTTTTATTACATATTATACAATAAAAATTATATATCCTCATGTCTTCCAACAAGCGTTCCCGAAGGGGTAGGCAGTACCCACCCACAGCCATTTTCCGCCAGATATATGGCGGAATATGGCACGCAGAATGCCAACGTGATAGATGGCGTGTCCATCGCCGTTATTCAAGCACGACTATACATACGCCTTTTTATTGCTTCTCAGACGTATGCAGGTTTCCTCTCGATGTTTTCCTTCACCGTAAAGATCGTGTTTTGACTAATCACTGTACTTAAGTTCAGAAAAACTGATTGTTACAGTCGGGATTCAAACTTGCGAAAAATTTTATGGGTATGATAGCGATCCTGTACTAAAAAAATCACATACATGAAATAATCAACACATATTTGCAATTTGCAACAGATAAAAAATAATTTCTAATTAAGAAACTCAAGTCAGCGTTCCACAGAGCATGCCTAGAAGCTTGGCAGCGCTGCCAACACACCGGACTTGAAATGCTTCTAAATTGAACAGCCATTAGATTTCAGCTCCCAATTAGTGCTATGAATACACAGTAACGAATAGGCTCAGTATATAGGTAAGACACGACGCATGTTTTTAAATATGAATTGTAATTCTTCACAACTATTATAAGATGAAAGCTTACTGACTGATATATAGAATCCAAAACAGCTTGGAGCACACTGTATGTAGTCTCAGTACATGTCCTAGCAGTCTGTCAGACTACCGTATTCTAAGAAGCTGAGTTTTGTAGGCGCGTATTGTTGTTCATAGTGTTGTGTACCGTTCTGGTTGATATAAGGATATTCAGGTTCTGACTGAACAGACAATAAGTATGGCTGCCATCCTTTTTTGCAGGCTCCATAAATAGATGGATGCATATCATCACGCCGAGACCCTAACGGGGCAGGCAGAGGGTATAGAGCGACAGTTCTCTCTAGATGATGATGGGATGAAGCGGTATGTAAGTAAGTATAAAGAGAACTGACGATCTACTCTTTGTATCTGTCCCGAGAGGTGCTCAGCCCGATGATAACATATACATATTTTATATTGCCTCATTAGATATATGAAATTAACCTCAATGTGGTTTTCTTCACCTTAAACATCGGAGGAATTAATTGGTTCAGAACGGGATAGCAAATAGCAAAATCAGCTCTTGGCGCTTTACAAAATATCATCAGATATAGTACTAAAGTATTTTTTTGTATTGTCTCTCGTAGCGTGAGTTCCGGGAACTTTTGCTACTTAACCGGTCAATGGCGAGACCTAGGCCTCCAGCCACGCACTTTATTTCTAAGCAACACAGCTAAGGGCACCCCCTGTGGAGCTGTGTGTACGACGAGGGGGTTTGGGTGATTTCCAGCAGAATCGAAATGATGTTTGGACAGTTTTTTCAAAAACTGTACTAAAGTAAATTTAGAACACGGTTTTATACTCGCTTGTTAACAGAGTAAATACAGCGCGCTCATTCGGTTAGTGGCGCGACGAATGCATGTCGAGTGCCTTTTGTAAACATTTCACCGACTAACGCAGTCGAATCGTTCACTTACTCGAATTAATGTAACAACTTTACATCGATCTGACTCGATAGTTGTATTCGATTTCAGAGTTAATGTCGTTTTTATTCCATCGTTTGAAGCAAATTAGGATGGACTTCCATTTGTTCAATAGACACCCTTTATTTCTCAAATACATCTAAATCGTTTTATATGCAACTTGCGCACTACTCCGACTTTGCCCGGGCAATATTATGCTTATATGTTTATTTTCGTCAGAGGGTCAAATCTGCTCATTAATTTCAACCAAATCAACTTTATCTTAAGCGACGCTGAATTTCAAGGATTTGAATTGAATCTTCGTCCCGAACGGATATACAGAGGCTTGATGAATTTCCAGAAAAAATATGTTCCGATTTGGGTCAAATGTTTTACCTAGGATTTTAAGAAGGATTTCTTTATATATTTCAATCAGGTATAATAATATGTTTATTCAAAGATCGTATAGCCTGATGTTTCGACTAATAAGAACAGTTTTCTGTTATTCAAATAACAAACTTCGGTCGTAATCATTTTCTGAAATACCGTCCGGATCCGGTAACGACTTTCACAACACAGGGCCAATTTCCAGAGGTCTAATTTTATTCGGAAGAGTCATCCGGCTAATGACATTTTAACTTGGTCGGTTATTAAGGTAAAGGTAACCGAGCTAAGGTAACGGTTGATAAGAGTTAAGGGGAAGTAAAATGGAAGTTAATAAGTTTCGTTTATTAATGATTCTATGAACGATTAAGGTGAAAAAGCAAATTGGGGACATTTTGTCCAGAAGCTACCCTTTACCCCGTTAAACTCGATTATACTACCCAAGGGTACCGGCATTGGGTACTAGTAGTAAGATCACATGCAGCCTGTATTATTCCCCAATAACTAAAGCATTTTTTTGTCGTATCAGGTTCCTAAGATTCAATTAAAACAACTCTTTATAATATCGCAATAATTTCTTGAATTTAGAATATGGTTAAATGTCACAGTCTATTGGCGGTAAACGTTTTCCGCAGCCAATCAGCGTTAACTATACTTATCCGTACATGTTGGTCTTATATGAATAGGAATAGTCGTGTTGGACACGACCGGTTTCAGGATGGTACCTAAGCACTTTAGTAGCTTGTACACTACAAAATGTCCCTCCGACTCATCCCTAGCTTGTACTACTAAACCACTTATCACTCCAACTCCTCCCAGATACAGTCATGAAAAGAGATGATTCATAGATACATCCGAAGCATGACGATGCTATTTGTTTGTTTGTTTTATTTATTACTTCCTCTCATTTATATGTAATTATTCGCTACAGTCAGCATTGTTTGGCTGATGGACGTAACTAATAGTTGCTCGAGATAATTTCGGTTAGAATGGTTTTTATTTCTCAAAAGAAGTAGGTACAGTTCACTTACTAAGAAAATAATCTAAGCTTAGAGCAACGATTTTGTGGAGTGGACACATACTACATATATATAATAAGAAAAAGCCACGGTGGCAGAGTGGTTCGAATATTTGCTTGCGACACAAAGATCGCAAATTCGAATCCAGACTGTACCAATGAGTTTTTCTGAATTTCAGTACAGTGATTAGTCACACCACGAGTTTAACGGTCAAGGAAAACATCGTAAGTAAGTGCCCTTGCGTTTGATGTGAAATTAAAAAGGTAATTATAACAATGAAGTACGATAAACAGTTTATTTTATTATAGCAATATCTTTTAAATATCAAATATTCGTATTTCATCTCACGTAGTTCTAACGCCTCTAGACTACTCAAGTTTGTCCAGACAACTAGACTTAACTATAACTTAAATCAAGTTAGCTCAATACATAAAAGTCTAATTACTTTTAGTGAGTTATAAAAGGAATTTAAAAATGTTATCGATTATGTGTTCGATTATATTATTACTAGCAAAGCCCCTCAGTTTCACCTGCGTAAATCGGCGATTTCATTCGGAGATTTTTTTTGGATTTCACCCAATTACGTTCAGTACTTTTTTGCGTAACAATAATCCTTACCAACTTTCTCGTTTTGAATATATTTGCCGTGCGAATATACGACTGCATACTCATATCATCCCGCTAAGTACGCAGAGAGAGTAAAACCAGTTTGATCAAGACTTACATTCATTCCTCTTTCGCTACGATACTATCATATTGACGACCGTCTGGTCTAGTGGTTAGAGCTCCTGACTGCGAAACTTGAGGTCGGGGGTTCGAATCCCACTGAGGGCAGATATTTGTGTGATGAACACGAATATTTGTACCTTAGTCTTGGATGTCCTATGTATTTAAGTATATATCTATCTATATAAGTAAATATATCGTTGTCTAGTTACCATAACACAAGCTTTGCTTAATTTGGGACTAGGTCAATTTGTGTGGAATTGTCTCAGGTATTTATTTATTTATATTACACACAATCTCAACAAAATATGCATCTCCCGCATATATAGATATGAGACGAGAATACACCAACCCCCTAGCCAATGATAACAAAAGAAATACCAAATCACTCTGAGAGAATTCTGTTTGTCATTACACGCGACGCGTCGACGGCGACACCGAAAATCAATTAATCATTTTCACTTCTTGCTAATAAAATTTACTACTTCACGTCTCGCCCGGAGCAAAGGGAACTCGATTTATTTTACACAGTCATCTATTTAATTGATGTAACTTTTCGACTTTGTTGTGAAAGGCCGCGGGCGCCTAAACGGGGTTGAAAGTACCCCGTAAGGTTTTCTTATTGTAAGCGACAACCCTTTCTACTTTTTTCGGGCTGACGTTTGCCCGATTTTTATGTTCTGTTACTTTAGAGGTACTTTATTTGGATGTCAAAGATATATAAAGGTAAAAAAGGCATACGCTAAAATAATATATCGACTTGTATAGTACTTGAATAATATCTAATATAATAATAATAATAATATCCTCACGCCTTCCCACAAGGGTCCCCGAAGGGGTAGGCAGAGGTGTATAGGTAATACCCACACACCCACTTTCCGCCAGAGGTATATTAGGTGCCAACGTGACAGACGACGATACATACGCCTCTGAATTTCTTCTCAGACGTATGCAGGTTTCCTCTCGATGTTTTCAGTCACCGTAAAGCTCGTGGTGTGACTAATCACTACTTACGTTCAGAAAAACTCATTGGTACAGTCGGGATTCGAACTTGCGACCTTTGCTTCGCAGGCAACTGCTCGAACCACTCGGCCACCACGGCCGGTATAATATGCATACGTTTCAGAAGAAATTCGAAGACGTAGATCAGATGGTTGAGAAACGGCGATGGACTCGCCACCTGTCACGTTTGCATCTAAAATGTATCTCCGGCATATATCTGCGTCGAGTTAAATTAATTTAATGATTCTATATTATTTACTTACAAAACATGTAGTAAGCGTAATAAAATGTATTACCAAATCGTACTGATCAAAATGAACAAACAAAACACAATTAAAATATTCCACTAAATCTTATTCGTAATACATACGACATCCATATCATCACGCCGAGTAGGAAGCCAGAGAGACCAGATTGCCAGCTCTCTGGACTTATATTTCTTACTCATAACAGCAAATATAAGAATCTGTAAAGTGGTATTATGATATATCGACTTTGCTTACAAGCAGTTATGATCAAAGATTTTTGTCGTTCCAAGAAACTGATTGTGTACAAACGACCTTTGATATTTATACGGAACTCCTAACGGTCGATGACTTATTTTATATTATATGCCTGTTATTAATTTTAAATCGAATATTAACTGCGCTAGTATTATTAATGTCTATAACAAGTAATTAGGTTGGAATCTAGTCTGAAACAATTTAGTTATTATGCTGAAAAAGAAATGATTGGAAAATTTTGTTGTACATACATTAATAACTAGAACGAATAGATATTTCATAACCTAACCATAGAATCAAAGCATAGAAAGTATTACCAGAATAAATTATAGCACCTGGGTGCAAAATTCCAGTGTGGCATACTCCATGTATCTGTCTTTTAACTTTTTTAATTTCCTTCTTTCTATGACTGCAGAGCTACAAATTAATGTACTTAAACTCACAAACACTTACGTCATGTATGCATTACAAGCACGATGAAAAAAATCTAAAATTTTATGTACATAATTATTATGTTTCGCTCCTGCCGTTTAATGGAGTACGTAGCTGTTATCTACGACGTAGCAGGCGTAGCAGGCGAAGCAATGGCGTAGTAATAACGTAGCTCACGCGTAGCACATCCTGATTACACTATGCAGCATAGTAGGTGTATCGTGCGGCCATCAGCGTATTTTCTCTGTAAAAGTATACACAACGAGCGGATTTCCCCGCGTAAAAATCTATTCATTAACCATATCCTATGGGCTAATCCAGCTAATAATCAACTTTGAGCCGAATTTCATACAGTTACGGTCAGCCGTTTTGGCGTAATTGAGTACCTAGCAAACATCCATACAATATTAGTTACTTACAAACTTTCGCATTTATAATAGTAATAGGATGATAATATAATAGGACTATCATAATTTAGATGAGTTATTATTATTAAAATATCCTGAGTGGCCAAAGATTTGTCCCCTAAGCCAAATCGAATACCTACACTATAGAGAAACTGTGAATGAAAAATCCATACGCTTGTTATTCAAACGATTCTCAAAATCCGTGTTATTTATAAGTTCACCGTGATCCCAGATTCGTCTGCCAACCCTAGGGCAGAGAGAGGTGAGGGGGCGAGAGGGGTTGAGGAGGGAAGGCGCCAGCGCATGAATAATTCATTGAGGCGTAATGAGCCGCGGGCAAGTATTCAGTCGCACTGTACAGAAAATCTATGGAAGAGGTGGCTTAATGATTTTACGAAAAAACCAGGCTGCCAAATCGCCTCGAGCAGTTCTTGTGAATGTGAGGTGAATGCTTATCGTTTTCTTTGTGCTCTTAGCGTGTTCTCTGAACTAGAAACTTTGTTTGAGAAACTTAAATAAGTTTTGCTGTTTTTTAAGATTTTGTTTATTTAGTAATCCTCACGCCTTCCCACAAGGGTCCCCGAAGGAGTAGGCAGAGGTGTATAGGTAATTCCCACACACCTACTTTCCGCCAGAGATATATTTTAGGTGGCAACGTGATAGATGGCGAGTCCATTGCCGTTACTCTAGCACAACTATACATACGCCTTTGAATTTCGTACACAAACGTATGTAAGTTTCCTCTCGATGTTTTACTTCACCTTAAAGCTCGTGGTGTGTTTTATCACTGTATTGAAGTACAGTAAAACTCATTGGTACTGACGGGATTCGATCTTGCAATTTTTGTGTTGCAGGCAACTCCTTAAACCACTCGGCCACTACGGCTTTGATGTTTCGTTGTATGTTTTTATTAATATAAAGGCACTGTGTGCCCCGCGGTATCTATCGCTTTAAATTTGACTATAGGTCCACTCTCTGGTATAGTAGCCTATAGTCTTCCTCAATAAACGGGCTGTCTAGAGCAAAAACATATAATTCCTTATATCATAAATAATAATAATATAATATATCCTCACGCCTTCCCACAAGGGTCCCCGAAGGGGTAGGCAGAGGTGTATAGGTAATACCCACACACCCACTTTCCGCCAGAGGTATATTAGGTGCCAACGTGACAGATGGCTAGTCCATCGCCGTTACTCAAGCACGACTATACATACGCCTTTGAATTTCTTCTCAGACGTATGCAGGTTTCCTCTCGATGTTTTCCTTCACCGTAAAGCACGTGGTGTGACTAATCACTGTACTTAAGTTCAGAAAAACTCATTGGTACAGTCGGGATTCGAACTTGCGACCTTTGCGTCGCAGGTAACTGCTCGAACTACTCGGCCACCACGGCTTTTTTTTATGCCTTATATCAATAATGTATGTATATGTCTGATAAATGTGGACGAAGCGAAAGAGGTATGCATGATATCTATGTATGTAAATCAATATGTCCAAGAAAACAAACTCTGTTTATTTGTAATATTAGTATAGATTGTACCAATGAGTTTTTCTGAACTTATGTACAGTGACTAGGCACACCACGGTGAAGGAAAACATTGAGAGGAAACCTGCATACGTCTGAGAAGAAATTCAAAGGCGTATGTATAGTCGTGCTTGAGTAACGGCGATGGACTCGCCATCTGTCACGTTGGCACCTAATATACCTCTGGAAAGTGGGTGTGCCTATATATAACCTCTGCCTACCCCTTTGGGGACCCTTGTGGGAAGGCGTGAGGATATATTATTATTATATTAGAATAGATTATCTTATGACTACTTGTTGGCTCTTCAACAAATTTTTAGTAAAATTAAGCTGGATTTTGTTTTCTAACTTTGAATAGTTCAGATTTATAACTTAATATTTTCTAACAAACAATAAGACATCGAAATGAAAATGTAACGCAAGTAATCCATTTATCCAAACGCCATTTACGTCACTTTGCAACTGTCAGAGTTTATCGCTGTGTATCTGTCCTTTCATTCATTTGAAAATAGAACGCGAAGCTTAGTTGAATGTTATAATTTCACTTCACTAAACTTCTTCAGTACCCAGACACGACGGAGATATATTATAGGTGACAACATGGCAGATGGCGAGTCCATTGTCGATTTTCGAACACGTTACGTTTTCGAATACATACGTGTTCGAAAAACGACGATGTTCTCCTTCGCCGTTAAGCTCGTGGCGTCTAATTATATTATTATAATAATCTAACTAACCGGTGTTCCAAAGTTCAGAAAAACTTATTGGGACGTCGGGATTTGATGTTGCGGGCAACCACTGGAACCACTGGGCCGACACGGTAAATATTTTTGTTGGTATTTGAATGTTCGTTGGAAAATTGGCAGTTGAATTATTAGAGGCAACAGATTGTAAGACTGACTCTATCCAAACTCCTATTGGATTTTCCTCACAATGCCACGTATTTCATAGCTATTGTATCAACGAGGAAAATGGAACAGATGTTGTTTTTCTTATTTATTTTGCCTCGTCCTGCTTATTTTAGATATCATGAACATTGTAGGATGGCGAGAGTTTTGACGGTTCAAAGGCTTAAGATTAACTTAGACAAAATATTGACGTATATGAGGATTCGTGATAAAATTTACGATATTTTTAAGTATTTTGACTTATATACATAAATTCTCATATCATCAAATAGAGTAGCAGTTCTCTCTAGACTAATAAACCTCCTTCACTTTATCCATATTCATCATTCTATTCATACATGCTCGCTAGTTTTGAGTCGGTACTCTTGACGTTTCCAACTTTGAGTGTTCGATCCGTGTAATCTGTAGTTGGAACGGGGTCTTTTGTCCGCTCGTATTGTAGTTATATAACTAGGGTGTGCGATGGAAATAGGCATGTTACGCTGGTTTGCTGACATTGAAAGTAAGGAAGAATAAAAAAAACAGTTATTTGAAGAGAAGTCTTCGAGAAGACAACAGAAAGTCGTCGAGAAGAACAGGCATAAAAAAACGTTACAACTACCGACATCAGACCGATCATATTTTTTATTTACACCGATTTTTTTAGTATTGCATAAACCTAATGATTTTCTATTCATTTCCTCTTCGACCTATCACGGTTGCACGGCAACAATGAAGTTACGTACAGTAACTTTATTGCTAGTCAACCCTTTTGAAATAAATAGAGGGTAGCAGAGACCTACTTACCATCGCTATAACATTTAACTACGGTCGTAAAAAAAACACGATTTCAGAAAAGCAGCTCCTTACAAACTGCAAATCAACTTGTATATTCTCAGGGCTGTAATGTGTCAGTCAAAAGTACGTGGCACGATTAATAATGCATTTGTACACAATTTATATAGTCAGGATTTGAACTTTAACCTGAACTTGAGCTCGAACCACTCGGCTACCACGGCTTTAATATAATAATAATATCCTCACGCCTTCCCACAAGGGTCTCCGAAAGCGTAGGCAGAGATGTATAGGTAATACCCACACACCCACTTTCCGCCAGAGGTATATTAGGTGCCCACGTGACAGATGGCGAGTCCATCGCCGTTACTCAAGCACGACTATACATATGCCTTTGAATTTCTTCTCAGACGTATGCAGGTTTCCTCTCGATATTTTCCTTCACCGTAAAGCTCGTGGTGTGACTAATCACTGTACTTAAGTTCAGAAAAACTCATTGGTACAGTCGGGATTCGAACTTGCGACCTTTGCGTCGCAGGCGACTGCTCGAACCACTCGGCCACCACGGCTTTAATATTAAGATAAATAAACAGATGATTTATTTCAGAACACCAATCACTCAATCTTTCTACACTATTATGGTCGCAAATAAGCATGTGATCCCACTTACAGTAAGCAGTCACAATCGTCTAAAGATGCTTGCAAAATCAACTCGCATACTCGCACGTTGTCGAACCTTACACGATAACTGGTAATTAACATGATATAACAACGTTGTGGTGTGTATATTAGAATCCCTTTGAATCGTGGCAGCGATCTCTCTTCGAGCGATTCGTATCGATTGAGCCCAGACCGCTGGCAAGTGTCCATTTGCGAGCCTTTTGTTATTCGAATTCGTTCCAAAAGTATGTACATACAAAACCACACTTCCGACGTTTTTGTGCCTCCCAGCGGTTAGGATAGGTTTGGTTTTTGTTGTGGATATATTTTTGCTTTAACATTTCGCCTTACAGATATAACAAATAAATACACGCTATTTAAATAAGAACTGCATACATTTTGCACGCATAAGATTTACAGAGAACAGGCTCGGGCTTTAACCCAGATTATTTTAGAGTTTTTAGAGATTGAGAAAGACAAAAATTGAAGAAGATTCATCAGTTACTCTGACAAGAATTATACTCCTTAGTTTGTAAAGACAAAATAATTTTGACGAAGAGGGCTGGCGAATATTTCGCTCAGGGAATCATCATTGCCATACAACGTGGCAATGCCGCTAGTCTTCGTGGCACTCTTCCGCGTGACACAGATTTGGGTCATTTATTATATTTATAGTTAGTTTATATTTATTAGTACTTTATTAACATTATTGTGTTTAATATGAAATAATTTGTTTTGAAGTAAAAAAGACGTTCGTATATTCATGTGTGGGAAACGATGGTAACACGTCTGTCACATTGACTTTAAATATATCTCCAGCAAAATGGGAATGTTATTACTCTTGCCTACCCCTTCAGGCACCTCTGTAGGGGAGGTGTGAATGTAAATACGTAAGAATAAAAAGATAATATATTAATTATATATTATTAAGTAAGACTAGGATATAATCTGATAGACTAGTCTTGGTCACATGTTATTATTAAAAAAAAAA
>JACCPG010003762.1:0-5000 GCA_016069955.1 Drepana arcuata
CTAGTGTGCCAATACAGCCATTGTGAAAAGTTACTTCTATACTATGCACCCCGCGGCTTTACCCGCGCTGAATAATATATACGCTGACGTTCCCATCCTTGAGTGTTCGATCGATTCGGTCGGTCTAGGTAGTTGGAACGTGGTCTTCTTCTGCCTCCTCTTGCAAACGCATTCGCTTTGTATATCTGTTTCGTAAATCTCTCTTCACTCATCCATTCTATATGTCCAAACCAAAACCAACGTAACATGACTATGTATGTACGTAGACACTAAGATAGTAATAACATTATTCCAGATAACATAAAAACCAACGAAATCATATTTTACGCTGGTGAAGATATAATAATTAATTTGATATATTTTATAATTATATATTATATTTTCAAAATATTTTTTATACTAACGGCCGTCAAAATTTAAAATTTGTTTCGTATAGGGGTTACACCTCCTGATTGCGAAACTTTAAGTCGCTGGTTTGATTCCCGCTGATGGCAGATATTTGTGGATGATGTTTTATGGAATTGTCCCAATGGATGTATTAACAATTGTATGTTTTCTGTAGGAGAACAGAACATGATCGATGCTGATATAATATCGTATGACAAGGGTTTCAGAGATATTTATGATGCAAGTATTCCGCCAACTAGGTCTGCAGATTTTGTATACGCCGGGAGATATTTTCACACGATGCAAGAAGGAACGGTTAAGTGAGTATTTTTTGATGATTTAAGCCAACATATAATAATAGTTTACGGAGCCTCCGCATCTCTCGCCAACGACAGGGATTTCATCCCCATACCTTGGAACCACAAAGGTCTCGCTTCCAAAGGAGTTTCCTTCCGCGAACGCTCAGGTTGTGGAATGAGCTCCCCGTTGAGGTTTTCCCTGGAGAGTACGGCATGGAGTTCTTCGAGTGTCGGCAACGCGCAAGCGATACCCGTGGTGGTGCAAGCGGCCATAGGCGGCGGTAACCGCTTACCATCAGGCGGGCCGCATGCTTGTTTGCCATCCAAGTGCTATAAAAAAAGGCGATGGAATCGCCATCTGTTAGCGCCTAATTGTATGTACGACAAAATAGAGACACCTTTGCCTATCCCATCGGAGACCTGTATCGGAAGGAACGCCTGACATGTGGCACATTCATGTACATATATGTGCGTATGTATACAGGTAACTTCACACCCACAAGCGCATACACTCTTAAACGAAGATATATTGAAGGTGTGCCAACGTGAGGGATGGCGAAAGTTGTACTATACATTTCATTTATTGCAGAATGTACGACAGACATGGTTATTACGTCAAGGAGATATCTATAACAAACCTAACGCAACGAACTGGATATTTGGCTATCGATAAGAACATAGCATTGTTGACCCAGGGTAGTATAAGGCAACCTTTTGCCGATGCTGACAACTTAGTCGATCCCCATGTAAGTCTATAAAAAAACATATCCTATGATCTTTTTAATTAACTATCCTGCGCCAAATTCGATCTTATTCCGTTCAACAAGTCAGTAACAAAATTACTTTTTACAACCACGCATTTATAATATTGGTAGTATTCGAGTGAAGAAAACTCGTTCTTCTTTTCGCCAAAGAAATATGTTAGGTACCAAAGTGAAAAAAGGCAAGTCAGTCGACTTTGCATACGCCTTTGAATTTCTTCTCAGATAGTAAATGTAGGTTTCCTCTCGATGCTTTCTTCACTGTAATGCTCGTAGTGTGACTAATTGTACTTATAATAATACTGTAATTAAATTCAGTAAAACTCGTTGGTGCAGTCGGGATTCGAACTTGCAATCTTTGTGTTGCTCAAACTGCTCGACCACCGTACGTTGTTTAATTACAATAAGTTTACACCCAATAGCTCACATGGTTATCAGTTTTCAAGTACAGGCTCTACGTAGTTCAGGGTGTTTGTCATTTATATGGGGAAAATTATTAACTAGCTATGCCATGCGGTTTTACCAGTGTTCAATTTAATTTGATATAAGCATGATAATTGAAGTCTGTAACCTTTTGAAATGAACGGCTTATCTTTTGAAATAATTAATTTGTCATATAAAATAAGAAGCCGTGGTGGCCGACTGGTTCGACACAAAGATCGCGTATAGTCGTGCTTGAGTAACGGCGATGCACTCGCTATCTGTCACGTTGGCACCTAAAATATATCTCTCTCGGAAAGTGGCTGTGTGGGTATTACTTATACACCTCCGCCTACCCTTTTGGGGACCCTTGTGGAAAGACGTGGGGATAAGGAAAATTAGCATTTCCTGATATTAGCACGTTCAAACCAACCTTTTGTTTTTTTTTGTTTTAAAGTTTTTAGAATTTTTGTATTTTGTTCTTGATTTATTTAATATTTCCAGATGGCAGAAAAGGGTTTTGGACCATTGCAGTGGGCGACCGATATAATGACCAACGACTTAGCTAGAGGGCGGCTCGCTGGAATAGCGCCCTACGTGAAGTACAGAGATTTGTGTGGTCACAAGGAACATAGAACTTACGATGACATTTCCGGTCAAATACGACAAGACGTTAGATATTTTTTCATTAAGAATATACATTACAAGTTTTATTATTATAATTAAGACGCTATGCCCGCGACTGCGCCCGCGTGGAATTTCGTATTATTTAAAAAAATCTCTTTCTAAATTAAAAGTAACCTAAGTTACTCCTTTTTACATCAGCTATCGACCAGTGAAAGTCCCATCAAAATCGGTCCACCCGTTTCAGAGATTAGCCAGGACTAACAGACAGACAGACAAAAATTAAAAAAAAATATACCTATTTTACCGTGTATACATCCATATGCAGTTAGTAAAAAGCTGTTATTTTGATATTACAAACAGACACTCCAATTTTATTTATTTGAGTAGATATAATTAAGATAGGTATGTGATGTAAATTTGTTTGTTACAGAGGCTAGCTACCATAAAAAAATTATACAAAAACGTAAGTGACGTAGATGCGCTTGTGGGCATGTGGGCAGAGAAGCTGATTCCAAATGGAGCCTGCCCTTACACCGTGTCTTGCATCTTGACAAAGGAGCTACAGCGCATTGTAAAGACTGATAGACATTGGTACGAAAGACCGAACAGACCTCATGCGTTCACACTGTGTAAGTTATCTTAAATCATTTCAAATGGTGGTGTACGAGAGGTTCTGCAGGACAAAGATAGCAATATTTTGTGCACTTAAGTGCACTAATCCACTAACACCACGTGTTTTCTAGTAAAGGTTTTTAGTTAAATCGAGAGGAACCTGCACACGTTTGAAAAGAAATTCAAAGTCTTGAGAAACGGCGATGGATTCACCATCTGTCAGATTGGAACCTAAAATATATCTCGTATATATATAGCGGAAAGTGAGTGTGTGTGGGTACTACCTACACACCTCTGCCCACTCCTTCGGAGACCCTTTTGGGAAGGCGCGAAGTTGTATGACATAGTAACGAATGCAGTCATAAAGTGTAGATTAAATGTATATATTATACATATAAAATATTCGAAACAAACGAGTATGTCTAAAGAAAAGTATGTAGAGAAAGAGAAGAAATGCGAAATTTGCGTTGTGTTCCTACGCGGTGAATAAGGTTACCAGTAATCAGCTCCTTGAGGAAGGGGTGAGGGGATTGTTACATTGTGTTGGAAGCAGAGGGATTAAACCCATTATGCTGCTAACACACTATAACTCTCCGAACACAGAGTGGCAACGCGCAAGTGATACTTCGGTATCGTGAGCGTAAATAGGCTACGGTAACCGTTTCCCATCGGGTGGGACGTATGCTTGTTTGCCACTCTTGTTATATAAAAAAAAACATGAAACCAGCTAGAATATATAAAAAAATAATACACTTGACAATCATGTTTGTGCAATTTTCATTCACTTTTCAAGCGTAACAGTTCTCATTAATTGAACACCTGTGTAAGCATTTAAGTTAACGTGTTTCAGCTCAACTTTTGGAGATAAGAAAAGTGACTGCCGCATATGTGCTGTGTGCTGTTGGCGACGGCATAACTCGTATTCAACCCAAGGCCCTACTCGTCCCTGGACCCGGGTATGATTATCCAACAATTAAGGTTGAACAGGCTACCAGAGCGCCATGGTGGCCGAATGGTTCGAATAGCCTGAAACGCAAAAACGACATGCTAGATCCCTGTACCGAGAATTCTCTGATATGAGTACAGTGATGTACGAGGAGACTGATGAATGTGGACGAAGCGAAAGAGGTATGTAAGTCTAGAGAGAATAGCCGCTCTATACTCTTTGCCTACCCAGTTAGGGACTCGGTGTGATCATATGATGATGATGATGATGAGTATAGTGATTAATTACACTACAAGCCTTTTAGTGAAGGGAAAGATCGACAGGAAACCTGAATATGTTTGAAAAGGAATTCAAAGACTTACGGGTATCTGGTCGTCTTTAAAATGGGGGATTGATTCTTCATTTGTGACATGGGCACTTACATATAGCTTGGGCGAAACGAACGTTTTGATATACCTTTTTAGGAAGGTGTAAAGATAATTAAAAGAAATAGACACTTACTCCATGCTGTCCTTTGTTTATACTATACTTTTGCCTGCGACCCAAAGTTCGCAAGTTTGAATCCCGACTTTACCAATCACTTTTTCCGAATTTAAGTACAGTGATTAGTCACACCACGAGCTTTACGGCGAAGGAAAATATCGAGAGGAAACGTGCATACCTCTGAGAAGCAATTCAAAGTCGTACTTGAGTAACGGCGATGGACTCGCCATCTGTCACGTTGGCACCTAATATATGGATGGGTTGGGTGGATGTATGGGTATTACCTATACGCCTCTGCCTACCCCTTCGGGGACCCTTGTGGGAAGGCGTGAGGATATATATATAGTATAGAATGAAGTCGCTTCCGCTGTCTGTTCACTTAGATCTTTTGAACTATGCAACGGATTTTAATGCAGTTTTCAGCAATAGATAGAGTGATTCAAGAGGAAGGTTTATATAATTGTC
>JACCPG010003762.1:7500-15174 GCA_016069955.1 Drepana arcuata
GTCAAGCTTCTAGATCTTAAAGGTTTTAAGATCAAGTGTGGATACAAATAAATAATTGGGTTTATTGTGGATTAAATTAGCATGCAAGCAAAGCTATTGGTAATAAGAAGTCGTGGCAGTTTCCCAAGGACATGCATCATTTCATCTCAAATGTATGCTGGCTCATGTTCTCTTTCACCGTGTATAATGTAGATATTATTGAATAAGTAATATATAATATATATTTTATACACCTGTGTAAAGAATCATTCGAAATTTCGTATAAAACTCTACAGCTGACTGTCATCATCATTTTCAGTCGAGATAAACTTGAAAAATGCTGTCGAGAAGTGTAATATTTGCTTGTTTTTTCGGCTCTTTAACCATCATTCATGTATCAAAAGCTACAGAAACCGTGTACGACTGCTACACATCCGAACCAGCATCGGATGAACTTCTAGAAGAGTATAATAATATCGGAAACAAATAGTGAGTTCTTCTTATGCTCGTCGCTTAATAATCATAGACCTACATACATACATACATATCATAACGCCAAGTCCCTAACGGGGTAGGCAGAGAGTATAGAGCGCCAGTTCTCTCTAGACTTACTTACCTCTTTCGCTTCGTCCACATTCATCAGTCTCTTCATACATGCTCGTCGGTTTCGAGTACTCTTAACGTTCCCGTCCTTCAGAGGTAGTTGGAAGGTGGCCTTCCTCTGCCTCTTCTTGCACACACTTTTGAAAAACATTTGGAAAACATCGTGAGGAAACCTGCATACGTCTGAGAAGAAATTCAAAGGCGTATGTATAGTCGTGCTTGAGTAACGGCGATGGACTCGCCATCTGTCACGTTGGCACCTAATATACCTCTGGCGGAAAGTGGGTGTGTGGGTATTACCCATACACCTCTGCCTACCCCTTCGGGGACCCTTGTGGGAAGGCGTGAGGATATTTATTATTTAAATTCGAACGGAAATACCCGTTATACCCTATCTCTTTAGTTAAAATTGTGTATTTTTAGCATTTGCACAGTAGAGGTGGAAGAATGCAATGAGACTGACTACAGCCGCTTGGATGGCTCATGCAACAACCTCGCAAGCCCTGCAGTGGGAACCTTCAACACACCTAACTACATGATGGTGCCTCCTGTCTTCGGTGACAGTAAGTATCAACGTTATATCATAAGCTCATCAGAAAAAAAAATTGACGTTTAAATAAATACATATGTATATAATATCATCCCACCAACTCCCTAACAGGGCTTAAATAGTCGTCATCATTATCATCACGCCGAGTCCCTAACAGTAGGCAGAGAGAATAGAGCGCTATTCTCCTCTAGACTTAAGTACCTCTTTCGCTTCGTCCACATTCATCAGTCTCATATTGATATGCCGTAGATATATTTTAGATACCAACGTGACAGAATGCGAGTCCACGTAAATAACTCAAGCATGACTATTTAAAGGTCTTTGAGTTTCTTCTCAAGCATTTCCTCTCGATGTTTTCCTTTCCCGTAAAACATCGTGCTGTGACTAATCACTGTATTTACAACGGCGAAGGACTCGCCATGTGTCATACACCTCTGCCTTCCCCTTTGGATGCCCTTGTGGGGAGGCGTGAAGATAAACTTATTTGTACAGTGTGTAGCACTTACATAAAACACACACGACACCTCTTTTATTGGTTGGTTTTAGTCGTGCCAATTTAATTGATCACTTTTGACATCCTTACTAATATTATAAATGTGAATGTAAGTTTGTTTGTTACGCTTTCACGTAAAAACTACTTAACCGATCATCATAAAACTTTGTACACATATTCTTGGAGGTATTAGAAGTAACATAGGATTCTTTTTATTGAAAAAAATAAAAAATTTATGAAAGATAAAAAGCCGTCCACACCGACGAAGTCGCGGGCACAGCTAGTTGTCTATAAGTCCGGAACATTAATTTTGCAGGTGACAGACAGTAGCTCATATATTATTTTTTTTAGATTATACGGTACGGACAGCGCAAGATGGAGAAGCTCTGCCGGTTGAAAGAAAATGTCGCACAGAAATATTAGGTACCGGTGAATCGTCGCATCCCTACTTGAATATGCTCTTCGGAATCTTCTTGAAATCATTCTTGGGGGACTTCATGTCAATGCACGATGAATGTGAGTTATTATTATTTTAAAAGAAAATCTGTCCTAAGAATTTTGACACCATTTTGATGAAATAGTGAGATCTTTCTTGGAAAAATAGTTAAGCTATAAGAAAAAGTGGGTTTGATTCCCGCTGAGGACAGATATATATTGTGTAATGAAGGCTTGGGTATCCTATATATATATATATATATATATATATAAATATATATATATATATATATATATATATAGTTTTTAAGTATATATATAGTTGCTTACACTTTACTTTTAACACAAAGCATTGCTTTGAATATTGGTTGTTTTAATGTGTTACAGGGAACATCTTGCAGAATACAACGACTTGCTGCACTGCAGAAGGACAGAACAATGATATTTGTGCGCCTATGACGATCCCGGAGGACGATCCGGTCC
This sequence comes from Drepana arcuata, assembly GCA_016069955.1. Classification (NCBI taxonomy): domain Eukaryota; kingdom Metazoa; phylum Arthropoda; class Insecta; order Lepidoptera; family Drepanidae; genus Drepana; species Drepana arcuata. Next base: position 10,044 of record JACCPG010003762.1, read on the forward strand.
ACAAATTTTCAGGACTTCGTTGCATGAACATGACGAAACCCCTCACGTTACAGTACTATGGATGCGCTGCCCAAAACACCACGCCAGCCAGGGTGGGTTATATGACAAGTAAAAGAACATTTGGAAAAGTCTCAGCAAAAAGTTTTGAAAGAGTGAACGTTTGAAAATTATTTATATTATTTTCTTTTTTGATAAATACCTTAGTATTTTAATAAAAAAAATATATATATATCCTCACGCCTTCCCATAAGGATCCCCGAAGGGGTAGGCACATAGTTATATATATGTAAATTATACTAAACTGAAAGAAAAGCTTGTTCCGTAGGGTGCCAAGAGGGCTGGCAGCATTGCCACGTTGTAGGGTAATGCTGATAGTCGATATCGAGAAGTAACGTGCATACGTTAAAACGTTTAAGAAACTCATAGACGTATTCAGAGTCGTGCCTAAGAAACTAGCAATTTATAACGATGGAATGAAAACATGTCTCAAGCGATTCGGTAACCGGGGGAAATACATCCTTGAGGCCAATGACCTTTTGTGATGTATATCATATTTTCAGATTGGGAACTACACACATTTCATGGACTTGTCATTCTTGTACTACCCGTCGCCCACCGCCATGCAGCAGGCAAGGGCCTACGAAGGCGGCTTGTTACTTACTGAAGAAGAAGACGGCGCCATTTGGCCGCCCCAGGCTAATAACACTGATAACTGTAAAGCCAACGTTTTACCTGACGAAACCCGTTGCTCAGAAATAAGTAAGTGGCCTCCTATTTAAAAAAAATTTTTGCACCAGGCATGCGCTACAATGCGACGCATATTTCCAGGCTTTTTTCAAACCTTCCAAAATACCCTGAGAAAGTTTAATTACAATTTGATCAACGATTTAGGTAATCAAATGTATATTTTTATTCATATAGATTTTTAAAGTAGGGCACAGTCGTGCTCGTGTAATGGCGACTGGACTTGCCATCCATCACGTTGGCATCTAAAATATAGTTCCGAGGAAGAGAGTCTGTGCGTCTACACACCTTCTCTTTGGAGAAACTTGTGGATAGACGCGAAGATAAAGATATATTTATACCTATAAAAAATGATTAAGTACGTGCGTATGTAATTGAGGTCTTCCTAAATGGCTGGAATAATTTTAATGGATTATTTTGTTCGTCCAAGAATGGCTTAGAATCACGATTAGCCCCAGTTAGTCTAACTATTTATTTATTATTTATTATATATCTTAATATACATAATACTTCTGTACGTATGTCAGAGGAAGTATGAAAATAGCTTGAATGCAGTTGAGATGCGATCTCTTCGAAAAATGTGCGGAGTAACGATATTAGATTGAATCCGCAATGAAGAGATTCGCAAATCAACTGGCGTGAATGAGGACTTGATTGTAAAGATGAAGAAAGGCATGTTACGTTGGTTTGGATACATAGAAAAGATGAGTGAAGAAAGATTGAACAGATATACAAAGAAAAAGTGTGTGCAAGAAGAGGCAGAGGAAGGCCACATTCCAACTACCTGGATCAGATCGATCGGACTCTCAAGGACGGGAACGTTAAGAGTACTCGAAACCGACGAGCATGTATGAAGAGACTGATGAATGTGGACGAAGCGAAAGAGGTATGTAAGTCTAGAGAGAACTGGCGCTCTATACTATCTGCCTACCCCGTTAGGGACTTGGCATGATGATATGTATGTATGTATCTATGTACTTCTGTACGTATCTGTGTCCGTATGTGACAGAACTCCTGTGTGGTTTTGGTGGTGTCAGTGGTCCCAGAAGTGGTTGGCCGGATTTGGATAAAATTTTGTGTGTAAAATCCAATGAATGGCTTGGAAACACAACCAGGTAAATGGCGCTGCTTATAGTGATTCAGTTTTGTTTTTTTTTACCCATATGAAGCTGGGATATATACCAACCGAACTAACGGTGATAAATCATGAAATTACAGCTTCAAATGCCGACGTGGGCTCCAATCTCGTCAGCATATGGCTGTACAGAATGCACAATTTTGTTGCAACGAACCTTGCCGCTGTCAATCCTAGCTGGAGTGATGAAAAAGTTTTCCAAACAACCAGACAAATTATGATAGCTATGTGGTGTCAAATAGTTTGCCACGAACTACTGCCGCTCGTTTTGGGTAAGTCGAAGCTTTCATTCTTAACATAGATAAGATTAAGAGTCGGGGTGGCCGAATGGTTCGAGTAACCAGCAACACAAATCGATGCAAGTTCGAATTCCGACTGTACGATTTTCTGAACTTAAGTACAGTTAAAATTTGTCACACTAACAGCTTAACAACGACGGAAAACATTGAGAGGAAACCTGCATAGGGTTGATAAGAAATTTAAAGGCATATCTAATAGTCTATCTAAAAGAAAGTGGTTGTGTGGGTACAATCTAGTAATAGGCGTAAATATATTTGAATTTTTTTCATCTACAGGCAGACAAAATATGGTGAACGCTAACATAATATCTTATGACACGGGTTTCAGAGATATTTATAACGCGAGCATATCGCCTAAAATATCTGCCGATTTCGTTTACAGTGGAAAATGGTTTGATACCATACAGCAGGGAACTGTCAGGTACGTATGCCTTTGATTGGCATTTTCAATTCACCCATTAAATCTTACTTGAACAAAATTGTTCTTCTTTGATTTGGACACAGAGGAAAAATTCCTAAAATACTAAATATAATAATAATATATCTTCACGCTTCCCCACAAGTGTCCCCGAAGGGGTAGGCTGAGGTGTATAGGTGTATAACGCAATATACATACATACATATCATCCCGCCGCCTATGGACGCTTACAACACCAGGATTATCACTCGCGCGTTGCCGGTACCCTGCAGGAATATTTTCAAACCCTTCTTGAAGAACTCCATGCTGTACTCTCTAGGGAAACCTCAACGGGGAGCTCATTGGAGCTCATGCATGTTTATGTCAATAAATTTCAAGTGAAAAAAATATGTTTCAGGATGTATGATGAAGACGGCAATTATGTCAAAGAGATACCAATAACAAACTTGACTCAGCGAACTGGTTATTTGGCTGTAGACAATAATTTGGCAATGATAACTCGGGGAGTCATCCTAGATCCCTGTGCTGATACTGATGATATAGTGGACGGCATTGTAAGACATACATTTTTATTTATTTTAACTTAATTTTGAAAAAGGTGCAGGTTCTGAATTCGAATGTGTTTTTTTATTTAAAGACAATTTAAATGGCTTGCTCGCTCACACTGCAAATATCGCAAGTTCGAATCCCGATGATACCAATGACTTTTTATGAACTTATGTACCTACAATTATTGGTTACACCGCGAGCTTTACGGTGAAGGAAAATATAGAGAGAAATGCATGTGTTTGAGAAGAAATTCAAAGGCGTATGTATGTATAGTTGAGAAACAGCGATTGCCCCATTTGTCACGTAGGCACCTAAATTAGACATTCGGTGAAAAAAGTGTGTGTGGGTTCTCCCTACGCACTTCTGCTTAACCTTTTGGTGACCCTTGCGGGAAGACATGAAGAAGACAATTTATTTATAAGTGCATTATTATTAACATATCCAGCAGCGCAAAAAGAACTTTAAAAATTGTATAACATGTAATATTATTAAGTGTGTATGTAACAGTATTTTTTTTTTTATACAATAAGAGTGGCAAACAAGCATACGGCCCACCCGATGGGAAACGGTTACCGCAGCCTATTTACGCTTACAATACCGAAGTATGCCAGCTAGAAGCTATAAGAAGCTTGCGCGTTGCCACTCTATGTTCGGAGAGTTGTACTGTGTTGGCAGCATAATGAGACTAATCCCTCTGCTGCCAACACAATACAACAATCCTCCCCCCACCCCAAGGAGCTCATTACTGGAAACCTTATTCACCGCGTAGGGACACAGCACAATAAATTGTATTATTTGGCTACGGACTTCTATTAGGTTGAGGTGCTGCCCCAGTCGAGCAGCTCCAAATTCGAACGGGAAACCCGCTATGCCCTACCTCTCTTTAATTTAAATAGGTACATGGTTTTCCAGATTGGTGACAATGCCTTCGGATCTTTGCAATGGGCAACCGATATGTTGGCGAGCGACCTGGCAAGAGGCCGTCTGTACGGAATAGCGCCGTACGTTAAATACAGAGACTTCTGCAATACAAGCCAGACCCATACCTCTTACGATCACATTGCGCATTTAATACGTCCGACCGTAAGATTATTAAAATTACTAGCCGTGCCCAGCGAGTTATGAAGTGCGCGAGAGAGTGAAGAGGGCCTTCTAACACAGACAGTATAAGCTTTAAAGGATACCCTGTTGAATAAGAATCATCTCGGTTACAGAATGAAAACCTATTATCCTCACGCCTTCCCACAGGGGTCCCCGAAGGAATAGGCAGGGGTGTATAGGTAGTACCCACACACCCACTTTCCGCCAGAGATATATTATAGGTTCTGACGTGACGCATTGCGAGTCCGTCGCCGTTACCAAAGCACGACTATACATTTGACTACGCCTTTGAATTTCTTCTCAGACGTATGCAGGTTCCCTCTCGATGTTTTCCTTCACCTTAAAGCTCGTGGTGTGACTAATCATTGGTACAGTCGGGATTCAAACTTGCGGACCTATTACTTTTATCATTATAATCTTTATTCAATACACTCACTGCCTACACCGTTAGGGACTATGTTTCATGATATGCATGTATCTCTATTCAATAGAGATCAAATAAAGTAAATTTTAAAATATTCATACATATATTTAAAACCACGAAGAAGATAGCGAGAAGACCTGTGGACTGGCCAATACTAGCATTGGACAGAAACACTTAGAAATCATGGTGGAAGGCTTTTGCCCAGCAGTGGGGTACCAGGCTAACCTCATCATCATCATATTTAAAAATATTTAATCATTTGTCTTTTTCAGCTTTAACGAGATTCTCATCATGTATTATTCATCCCTCGCAGTATTATTATTATTATTATTACATAAAAGAAGCTATAAGGGGCATCTTATATAGCATATTCATCACCATATCATCACGCCGAGTCCCTAACGGGGTATTCAGAGAGTATAGAGCGCCAGTTCTCTCTAGACTTACATACCTCTTTCGCT
>JACCPG010003763.1:0-50191 GCA_016069955.1 Drepana arcuata
GGAGTTAACTCTTGTGCCAAGCTCTACATCTAGCTTTTAAAGTTAGATAGTTGTTAGTGAAAACCCATTTGCGGCGGAGAGCATACCCGTTACTGTGTTGGCATATTTTGTACACAATATTGCTGTGAACAGTTCTGGCGTCGCTTGAAAGTTTTATTAAGGCTATTTAGCTAAGCACTGGTTTTCTTTGTCAGTAAATATGGTGAACGAAAATAAATTTATCGTAGCGTGAGTAAAGCCTACGTTCACGCCTTTCCACAACCAAAACAAGTATATTAAGATGCCAACGTGATGTGACGTGATAGATGGTGAGTCCATCGGCATTTCTCAAACATGACCAAACATACGTCTTTGATTTCTTCTCAAAGGTACGAAGGTTGTCTCTCGATGTTTTCCTTCAGTTTGACCCTATGCTTGTATATGAAATAGAAAGTTTCGCCATTGACAGGTTTTAACCAGAACGAGATACTTTAAGCACCTGCATACTATATATCCATCAAAGTTTAGGAATCCCCAAGTTAATATCTATGTGCTGCCATCTATTGATCCGCAGCCTAAGTTGCAGTGCATATGCAGTCGATCACGTGGGTTTAATCAAAGTATCGCTAATGAACTTTTGTTAGTTAAAACGTAGTATCAATCGATATTATGGTTTAACTAACTATAATAATAATATAATAATATATCCTCACGCCTTCCCACAAGGGTCCCCGAAGGGGTAGGCAGAGGTGTATAGGTAATACCCACACACCCACTTTCCGCCAGAGGTATATTAGGTGCCAACGTGACAGATGGCGAGTCCATCGCCGTTACTCGAGCACGACTATACATGCGCCTTTGAATTTCTTCTCAGACGTATGCAGGTTTCCTCTCGATGTTTTCCTTCACCGTAAAGCTCGTGGTGTGACTAATCACTGTACTTAAGTTCAGAAAAACTAACAGTTAACTAACTAAAACAGATTAATTGTACTCGCCTCTGACAAATGCTGTCGATATGTATAGGGCTGTGAAATCGAAGCTCTCAATCTTCATCTGTCCGAGATAATGAATACCGTATTATGGAAACCACAATCCTGCGGCTAGGCGCGTTCCCTTCAGTATCTCCAGAAACTCATGGATTAATTGGATACACAGCTCTCGGCACCCTTGTGGCGAGCCCGCAGGTGATGAACGTGATATTCAATTATTCAGCAGTCGACATTACGCACACATCCCCGCCGCTCGTCCAAAGCTAACCCTGTCAATCGGAGCTAACTCCAAACAATCAAGTAATGCAAACAACGTTGCTTACATTTATCTTAGCATGTCTCTACATGAAACCTATTCATATGCTAAGGTATGCATGTACGCACATGCTTGAGGTAAGACGTGTGTTACTTAGCAGCTGTACTATATCTACAAAGGGATGTGTATTATGCAAACGAATCAGATGCCAATAGGTATATTGGTATATTGAATCGGTAATGGCTCCAAGTATACCGCATGGAAATTAGATTGCTTAGTACACTCCTGTTGAAATGAAATAAACAGTACCTTTGTAATGTATGCAAAGCGCTGAGTGGTTTTCCCATGTTACATTAAGTGAATTAACATCGTAGTTTCGAAAGATGTTATTTGAGTTTCAAATTATTAGGTATTATAATAATATGTCCTCACGCCTTCCCACAAGGGTCCCCGAAGGGGTAGACAGAGGTGTATAGGTAATACCCACCCACCCACTTTCCGCCAGAGATATATTTTAGGTGCCAACCTAGGTTAGGTGACAGATGGCGACTCCATCGCCGTTACTCAAGCACGTCTTTTATTGTTATATCTTATATACATTATTATATCTTCACCCCATTCCCACAAGGTTCCCCGTAAGGGTTTTCGTCGGTGATATCTTTTAGAGATCAACAAGACATATGGCGGAAAATGCAGTTGAAATTAGCTCTCTTCGTAAATTGATCGTCATAATGATAAAGAATTTGCAATGAAGACTGCAATGAAGAGGCTTGAACTGGCGTGAATTAAGGTAGTGAAGAAAAGCGTGTTACGTTGTATTGAGCATATATGCATGAAGAAACAGTAACAGGATAGATTTAAAACCTCTAAGTCACGGAATGAGGCAGGGGAGGGCCACTTTGCAACTAACTACATAATAATCGATCGAACAAGATTGAAACTTGAGTAGTACACATAGCCGGCGAGCATATATGAAGACACTCATGAATTTGGATGAAGCGAAATAGATTTATAAGTCTAGAGAGAACTAGGGCTCTACCCTACCCCTTGAGAGATGGCCCCCGGTGAGACGGCGAGTTCTAAATAGTTAGTAGGAAAAGATAGTGCTAATTATATTCTATACGCTCGTGTGATCTATAGAAATAAACTCAGGAAGGTAGTTTCTGACGTTACGTAATTAATTTGTGTTCTTACAAGCCCTTAGCGTAGGTGAAGCTGAGTGCATACTTAATTAAATTCGCGCAGAACTTAACACAGCTGGGTTAAAGTGCATATCGAATATAAAGGTATAATAAGACCAAGTCCGTACCGCCGGTGTTGAGTTAGCTTCCAATTTCAATATTCGTTTTCACGACGGAGGAAACGTTGGAATGGCCGGCTTCTCATTTATTGAGATAAAGAAAGTGGTCTGAAAACTTCATTTTTTATAAGAATTTAAATATTCTCTTTAACATTCAGATTAGCATAGTTCGATTACTTTGAGCTCGAAGTTAGTAAGAAATTGTTAGATATTGTGCCAGTTTCGCTTCCACGAGGCTCCAAATAGGGTAGGCAGAGGTGATGCCGAATCTCTCACGGGGTAGGCAGGAAGCATGGAGCCCAGAATTTGGGGAAAGTGGGGTGTGGGTACTAACTATACACCTCTGCCTATCCCATCGGGGATGGCCTGAGAATTTACATGCGTTTTTGAATGTCCTTTGAAATATTAGCAATCGTCCTCTCGATGTATGCTTTCACCATAAAGCTCGAGGTGTCAGTCCAGCAGGATTTGACACTGCAAAAGCTCGTGATGTCAGCGGGGTTCGAAACTGCAAATATCTTGCAAATAAGCTTGATACTTAATTTAAAAAGTTTTGAAAATAAATAAATAAATTAAATAAAACAATATCTATTTATTATAATTACATCAAAATTTTAGAAGCTACATCAGTAAAATAAAACAATATTTATTATTGTACGTTAAGATGAGATTTGTTTCTATTTACAAAGAGATATTATATCTGTCACATATTATGAAATCAAACGTAAATTGCTATGTTGATAACCAATGTGTCAAAAGGCTTTGCTCTTCAATTGTTTTAATTCTTTCATGTGGTATTTATGTGTACAGCGGCAGCCGAATGGGACTCCGTCGACGATCAACGTACACGAGCGGACGCCTCCGGTCACCGTCGCACTGGTCGTTTGTTTTCGACCCCGCGGGCCGCCTGTGTTACTACTGGTCCATGGTCGTCTCCCTCGCCTTCCTATACAACTTATGGGTCATAGTCTACAGGTTCGCCTTCCAAGAGATAAACGGTAAATTCTACTGATCCTTTTAAGTAAAATATTTTATTATGTTAAAAACTGTAACGATCTTTTCATTCTTTCTGATCATGCTATCAATGATCACTGAATTCATTAATGTTATAAAAGATAAGAATCTAATTTTAAGGAGGGCTTATGCAAAAGACGCCTCAATTCAGATAGCTGGTAGGATTAGCGAGGCCGATCTGGGGCTGCGCCGACTTACCATACTCCATGCATAGTTTCCGCCAACTTTCCCCGCGGAGAATTAAATTACTTACCTAAATAGCTTTTCCGAGTTAAATGTCTCGCTCCGTCGGCAATGTAATATCTACTTCGAAAGGTAACGCTTCGATGTTTTGTCGGCTCAGTTAGCTATTGTTTCATTGCCTCGTCGCAGCTGGGATGACTTTCACCAACATTTAATCTTATTTACTACTCCCCACCGTCTCCTCCTCACAGTTGAAATTGAACTTAATTTCTGTGGTTGTCTCTGTTATTGTCGGTACTGTTTCTTATATATTACGTATTATACGTATTATATGTGCACTGTTCTAAAATAGTTATTTTTTAACTCACACAAAAGCTTAATTAGGATAATAACTGTAACTGATAGTAAGCCTTCCTAGAAAAAATATATAGCTATAAGTGAAATCATGCATCAAAATCAGTACTTATATGTATGTATGGTTATGTATCTATTGGGTAAAAAACTTCATGGAAACTGCTACAGAACTAAACACACGGTCTACATAATAGCCCCGTGTCGGCTTAAAGGTGCTTTGATCAAAGATAACCTTATTTCACTTAAGCAGGAAACTTATAATGAATTTGAACTTTGTTATGAGTGGAGTTATAGGTGCTAATCGGCAACATAAACCTTTGTAACTAGACGTTTAATTGAGTTAGTAGGCAAATGCCCTTATAGAACTCATCAGGAGTATCAATTGAAAGAGCTCTTAAAATGTTTATAATTCATTCAAGTCATGTTCAAGCTGCTTTAGGATTAAAGTTGCTTTCTAGTAGCAAAAATTTCCAATCGTGCTAATACTTTACGGATTACGTTGTGCATTTACAATGTGTCATACTGGATGAGAAATTTTGTATTGTTACAGGCGAGACGCTGATAGTATGGTTCTGTTTGGACTATTTCTCAGACTTTTTATACTTCGCGGATATCTTGTTTCACTTCCGGACGGGATACTTGGAAGATGGCGTACTGCAGACGGACGCGGCTAAGTTGCGGGCGCACTACATGAACTCCACGACCTTCTACGTCGACTGCCTCTGCCTGCTACCGCTGGACTTTTTGTACCTGTCCATCGGGTTCAACAGCATCCTGCGACTATTTCGCCTTGTCAAGATTTACCGCTTCTGGGCGTTCATGGACCGAACTGAGCGGCATACGAACTATCCAAACGTATTTAGATCGACCAGCTTAATTCATTATTTATTAATGGTTTTTCATTGGAACGGGTGCTTGTACCATATAATATATAAAAACAATGGTTTCGGTAGTAAAAACTGGGTGTATCATGATACTGAAACGGCAGATGTGGTGAAACAATATCTTCAAAGTTTTTATTGGTGCACGTTGGCGCTCACGACGATCGGTAAGTCTTTTATACTTAACCATTTTAGCGTTTTGATATCCTTCCGCTTTGGGATACGGTGGCGTTTTTTATTTATTTAATATCAAGCTCTTTTCTACTCTTCCGGGGACAATTAAACATCTCTTTTGCGAAAATATTAAAGCGGTTTATAATTCAGGCTTTTTTTTATCTGATCCAAGTCCTTGAATCAATATAAATAACACCATAAGTACACAATCAAGTTTTGCAAGCATGTATTGTATTATCGCTTCTAAACATGCAGTTTTTAAATGTTTGCATGCTATTACTCATATTATATTTAAAAGAAGTGGGAATCATCTTCATTATACCCATTATTTTTGCTTAGCGACAGAAAGCTATATTAAAGTTGGCGGTTGGCGGATGGCGAGTTCATCGACGTGTCGATTTCCTTTGCCATAAAGCTCGTGGTGAGATTGATCTCTGTACTTAAGTTCAGAAATAACTCTTGGTTATGTCGTATATTGTTGTGTGCAATTTCTCGACCACCACGGCTTTACTATATAATGCAAGTAGTAGTACAACTCACTAATAAGTTCGTTGATTGAAGGCTTTTGTCTCTGGACCACCGTTTTGATTTATAGAAAATCATTTTGTAATTCTTGAAAAACGTTATGGTAGTCTATTAACATAACACTATGGCCCTTAGGCGAGCAATAAAAACAAAAGGACTCGTTTTAAATTAGTCGGGGATGAAACCACAGAGCACAGTGGATAAACATTCAAGGAAATGGTCGCTCTAAGAAACCGTAATTTTAAATTGGCTGAGAGTTGGTCACATTGAGTGGAAGTCGATAGAAGCCGAAACAGGGTTTCCGAATGGAGATCACGTGCGGATATCTTATGATGAAGCTTTCTTAGAGCTAAAGATATAAATCTATCGGACAGATTCAACATTATGTACACATTGTTAGGTTGTTTTAGGTTTCAAGCAATTAGCATAAATAATGTATTACTATTTTAACTAGTATTGAACTTTGAATACATATGGATACGTAATACGGTGTAGTAAATCGAGAGGAACCTGCAAGTTTGAGAACAAATTCATAAGACGAGTGTAGTCGTGCTTGAGAAACGGCGATGAATTAGCCATCTGTTATGTTGGCAAAGTACAATTCAGCTGTTTATATTGCTTTCAAACGAGCAAGTATAATTTAAATAACAATGGTTGGGGCTTAGAAGTCCCCTGCAATGGCAAGATTGCAAATTTAAGTACAATATAATAGGAAGGCGTAAGACTGTAGTATTTCAAATATTTTTTTGAGTTTGTTAAAGTTATTCTGTTTATCTTCATACAAAAAGAAATAGTATACCTTTAAAGGTATAACAACAAAGAAATATAGTGAAGTAGTTTCCTCAAGTCGAGCGCTATCGACCACCTATCGAGTTGAAGGGTCTACTTTTACGTAGGGAAGTACTTGCCTGAAGTCACTTTAGTTTACAAATTAATGCCCCGCTACAGTTCGCTTGTCTAAAGACAACGCTCCGTGAATTTATTTATTTGTTTTATTTATTATATACTATCACCAATTTTTGAGACCAAAAATAAGATAAATATTTAGTCTTCTTGGCACGTTACCTCGGGATACCGATTTGGGACAAATATTTTATCTGTAAGTAGTTAGTTGCAACTGTTCTTTGTAAATATTATTAATTGTAGATAAATATATATGTTGCTGTGGTGGCCGAGTAGGTTACGTTATTTGCAAAGACTGGAGGTTTTAATCTCGGTGGTCTACAAAAAAGTTTTGTATAGTTATTTCGCTCACCACGAACTTAACTACGAGTATAACCTTTACGCCTTCCCACAAGGGTCCCCGAATTAGGTAGGCAGGGGTGTGTAGGTAGTACCCACACGCCGCCAGAGATATATGTCTGGCGGCGAAAGTGGGCGTTTTAGGTACCAACGTGACAGATGGCGAGTCCACGCCCATTACTCAAGTACGACTAAACATACGCCTTTGAATTTCTTCTCAAACGGTTTCATCTCGTTGTTTTCCTTCACAATGAAGCATATAAGTATATAAAAATGTACCTAATATATTATGTATAAGTATTAATGAAATAAAAACATGGATCTAGCGTCGGGTTTCTGACTTATAATGATTAGTAGGTTTAATAACATTGCTAGGTCGCTGGTGGCTTAGACGGGATAGCGGCTCGCAACTTTGCCGGAGGTCGACATTTTCCGCACATAAATAGGGAGATAATTGCAGGGGCGCTAGCACTTACTTATATTGTTGGTGTGGGGTATATTGAATAGCGAGTAAAATGAGCTATATTATCGTCTCCGTTGTCGGCTAATTGCTTCGAAAGTATACGGATTAATGACATGAACATATCTCACATCCTATTTTATATATTTTCCTTTAAAAAATACACGATTTTTACAATATACCAAAAAAATACTAAAATTGTTTCATTTCATAATTTTGATAAGATTTTCAAAAGTATTTTTCGTCGCCATCCTTAGTGAACCTCCCATGAGCATATCAAAAGAGAACACACATTTTTTTAAATTCCACAACCGATACGAACCGCATACGAAACCCTATAGATAGTGCCATCCACGAAGACGCGACCCACCAATTTCTAGTCGAAGGGGTCGCGGGATGCTCGAAGTGCACTCATAGGTAATCAGTGTTTACCGATAATACTCAAACATTAGTGGAAGGTTGCTCACTTACACTATAAACTATAGGTAAGCATAGTGGGGCGCGTCTTGATGGATGGCACTAGCTATAGCGCTGGATGAATCTTTAGACTAGCAGATCAAGTGGGCATTAGGTATTCAGTTTCCTGTTTTTGAACTGAATTCAGCCTTATTAAAGACGAAAACATTTCAACCACGGCCTAAACGTATCGACAACAAGGTTAGAATAATAATAAAGGCTCGAGGTGTTTCAATGTAGGGCGCCATTTCGTTTAATGACCATCATTTTAAGTTCCGCGCTCGCAAACATTGGAGGCATTAAGGACGAGCCATATATTTGTGAATGGGCTTTACGAAGTTAGCCCACAAATTTAATATGGAGTTTGGAATTTTTTTAGCCTATTTCTTGCAGATGTCCTAAGTGTCAATTATAATTCTTCATGTGGACTGTCTCTAATATTCAAGATAGATATGTGACGTCCAGAGATTCGTATGCAAGAGAATGAAAGGGTTTAAGTAGGAATGTTTAAACGTCATATAAACGTATTCTATCTCTATCTTCAATCAAAACAGCCGTTGCAGAACCACTGCAGAGCATAGGCCTCGTCTCTAACACACTAGGCCTTTTGGTCATGTGCCAATCGCAATCATTGCCTTCCGCCATGATATTGGCTGGCCATTGGATTTGTCTACCTTGTGTTCGTTTCGCTCCTCTAGTTCAAAGTTTCACGCGTTCTGTAGCTGCCTCGGTCCACTTCGCTCTTTTAAGATTTTTGTATTTATAATCCCATGTCAAAGTCATACTAAGGATTCAAATTTCTTGAGGCGTAAGTCAGGGGTGGAATAACGTTTTAGCGTTGATAAGTATAGGCGTATCGACCTCGAACACAGACTTACGCCCGAAGAAATTTGGATCGTTGGTATGACGTTGGCGTCATCACAAATGCAAGAATTTCAGTTATTTCTTAACATAATCTGTATACCAAAATATGGTAGGATAAATTTGTAGGCATTACGACCATTTCAATGTTTCAGACAAAACGGGCTTCAACTCAAGCACGGTATTTTTTTAAGGCTCTGTTAATTGTTTTATAAGAAGTAAAACAATTCACGAGGAATTGTACCAGGAATCTTGATAAACTTGTACATTTTATGCACCAATCTCAGCCTTGCCAATTTATACGTAAATTGTAAAGTAACTGCTTTCGGAACAAACAAAGAGTACTTCCAATTGAGACAACCTCTTGGGTATTTTTATCAGAAGTGTTTGTTTTTATCCAAGTTATCTTTTACGAACTCAAGTTTTGTCCCATGGTCGGCGAGGGACCGCCTCGGTGGTCCTCCGTACTGAATGTACTTTGCGAGCTCTCGCTCTATTTTAAGACGTTACTTAGAAAAGGGCCAATCTAATCAAGAAAATGCCTGTTTTTCATTGCAGGGTGAACGGATCAAAAAGTTTAAAATTGACGCCTTTCTATATATACACACTGCGATATTAAAAATATGCACGTGTTAATAGAATTTATTTAAATGGAAGTGCTTTCGTTATGTTTATTTGAAAGTATCATAACTTTTTGACGTATATATAATAGGCTTTCTAAGAATAAATGCATACATATGTAGAGAAAATAAATGCTTTATAACAAAATTTCTCGCATAAAAGAGGAAAATAAAACCCTCTTTTGCGGTAGTTATATTTAGATGACGATAAAGCCGTGGTGGCCAATTCGAGCAGTTGCCTGCGACACAGAGATCGCAAGTTCTAATCCGGACTGTACCAATGAGTTTTTCTGAACTTAAGTATAATGATTAGTCTCACCACGAGCTTTACGGTGAAGGAAGACACCTGCATAAGTCTGACAAGAAATTCAAAGGCGTACGTATAGTCAGTCGTGCTTGAGTAACGGCGATGGACTCGCCATCTGTCACGTTGGCACCTAAAATATAATCGTATCTCTGGCGGAAAGTGGGTGTATGGGTACTACCTATACCTCTGCCTACTCCTTCGGGTACCTTTGTGGGAAGGCGTGTGGCGTGACGCCATTCCGCAGATGCTTTACAAACCAAACAATACGACTTTGCAAACTTAATTTTTCCCGAATGTAAGCATGTTTCCTAACGATGATTTTCCTTGCCGTCAATACTGTGGTGTCATATATCCAACGTAAGTACGTTAATTGTAGATTAAATCATAGCTGTTTCATTATAGTTATTTGAAAATATATGGTTGCCGGTTAAATATACGGTACTTTATAATTGAAATTGGGACAGTAAATTGTGTAGGTATATATGTTATAATAAAGCAAGATATTTTCATATTTTATTTATAGTTTAAATTTTCATACAAATTTCATTATTGAGCTTCTAAACAAGCACACGGTCCGCTTATGGGTAGGTGAAGATCCTCTCCAGGAGGATACTTTCTGCCAAAATAAAAAGATTGTTACTCATAAAATAGGAAATTAACTCCTTGCCTTGCGTTATAAGCTGCGTTTATTGGTGTTATTCAGTGAATGTGATCCTAAACATATGCGGCACAGAGGTTAGTGACCCGACAACGTATTGTCGATTTTTTTTTGCTGGGCTCTATTTTCCATGTTATATCAATATCTATTCCGAGGGTCACTTTCGCCTTTGTCGTGGAATACTGGAGCAGCCCTTTCCCGAAGGCTATTTCATAGGGACTATAGTTAGTTGGGGGAATTGTTGTCTATTCCGAGCACGCTACGGAATGCATAATACTTTATTATAAATTTATTCATTATTATTCCTATCCGATCGATTTTATAGACACGTAGTTGAAACGTGATTTTTCTTGGCATTTTCTACTCTTTTATACTCTTTCTATATGTCCAAACCGTTATGTCATGACTCTAAAATAACTTTAATTAAACCATTTCTTCTTCAGTCATTGCGTTTTCATTCGATTTAATTGTAATGAACCGTTTCTTGCAAGCTGTGACAGGTTTGCAAAAGGTGACTCGTTAACAATGAATATCAATCTTTATAACGATCATAACAAAGCACATATTTCACAACAAGTTTGTTAAGTTTAATGTTGAGAGTCGCCTTTGTGTTTAGGCACGCGTGCTACGGGTACATAGACTTAATAAAGAATTATACTACATCTACAGTGACGCCCCAAGGGTAATGGGAAAAGTTTAAATAAACAGCGTGCAACATCTATTTCATTAGGACCACCTGGCTCCGGAGGCGTGCTTCATTAACTATGGAACAATCAACACATGCCGTATGGGGACCAACTTACCGGACCAACATTTTAGTTACTTTCAACGACTTTGACCGCGTGGAATTAATAAAACATACATTTCAACTCGATACCCCAAGCGGGTATGTTCGGTACTTGCTCTTTCTAGTTTTGTCTGAAAATTGATCTTATTCAAGAGTAACGATCTCAGTGGTGGCCTATAGAATTTAATTTAGAGGTAACTACTGACCCAAAAATTCCTGATTACAGGTTTATACCTCGCCGATGTAGATCGTTGCCGTTTTGGGAATCTCGAAAAAAAAAAAATCATGAGTGCTTTACCCATAGTTGTATGGTTTTAATTTAAACTAAGGTCTTGTATCCTATGAAAATAGGATTAATGTCCAAGTGACAGCCAAACAACTTGTTGTATATATATATAATGTGGCTACACATAGGTAATATGAACTACACACTATTGTTTTTATGGTCAGGGTCCCATTTTATCGATTATGATACGAAACGTTTAAAATAAGCGTCAAATTCTAACGCGTTTCGTTTTACCTGAATCTCGTAATTACAGAGTTTAAATATAATGAGTTTTGAGAACCCTCTGATAGGGACATAATACGAGCACAATGCTGCTGATTGTATGCGTTTTTAACCGACTTCAAAAGGAATAGGTTGTATGTTCGACTGTATATACATATTTTTTCAAGACATACAGTAAAAGATTATAATGTCTTAGATCACTCCATTTACTGGCGAGCATCCTCATCACATCTAATGCCACGACCCTTAGTGCAAACAAGTTCTAAATATGAGACACACCAACTTTTGTAATAAGTATCGAAAGTGTCTACGAGTATCCGTAGCATCCCGTAGCAAGTGCTACGAGTTCATGTAGGCGTACAAAACAAAACATTACTTGAAGCTGATCATTTATATGGGCTATAGTTAAAATATATTATGTGTCAAAACGTATTTGAAGAGCGACCTAGATGTCACTGTCAACTCTAGAGCGCCCATCCATCTTAAGTGGCAGGTTTATACCTGCTTATATAATATCCACTTATGGTTCACTCGGGTACGATCCACTTCGATCACTCGTTACGGAGTTTATATATGAAGTGAATGAAATATGTATGAAGTACAAAGGATATGTTGTTCTTTATCGGACGTTTGTATTTGATCAAATGTACATTTATAATACGTAAAGATGAAATGTATCTTACGTTACAATACATAAAGAAAAAACGGATCACACTCGTTTATACAATGCTGGGCTACCGTGCCTCATTTGCAATTATTTGATTTAAAGCTTGCAAAGGCCGTTTGTTTCTTTTATGTATTTTATACGACGTTTGATCTGTGATTTTTCTGTAAATATAGTAATATTTTGTCACTTGGACGTTTGAATGTACGATGTATTTATTTATCTGGCATCAAAGCGCTATAACAAGTCCTCTTGTTATCGTTTCCAAGTAATTGTAGAATGAAGCTTCGATGAACAAGGCATCGCTGCCAACGCTAATTGTCAATAATGTGAGCGTTCTGTGTGCATCGCTCCGTTTACACAATACTACGAGATACACATAAATTGTATAGTTCTTACAGTGAACCATGTTTGTATTCTTATCGTATAACTTTTGATTTAAACGAGTATGTCTGGTGTTTCATACGTAATTTTTTACCATCAATGCAGTCGCTCGTATGCAAATAAAATCCCATAAAAGCTCCACATATCGTATTCATTCTTAATATATAAATATTGTTACATAATAAGCAACCAACTAGAATAATGGTATTTTATTTAAGTATATCCCTTTTCATATCTCCTCGACACAGGTGGTGGGATAATGTACTTACGTTCGGGGCTTAATCTGACATTGACTCGAACAAAATGTGGGATAAAACCAAATAAAAGGACGCGTATATTTTTGTAAATATTTACCGCGGTTACCAACTCTACGTCAAACGATCCCTTGTCGGTTGCGTTAACGAGCGCGTGTCTGTTTGTTTATTAGTTTGCCGGGTATTTTTGGTGCGGAGTCGCAATTATAAAGGCACGCTCCAAAAAGCACTGCCGCCCCAACGCGCTGCGCCCGTGACCGCCTATCGCCATATCGTTATAAATGGTGGCGTTCACTGCACCAATGCTTTGATATCGTTGCTAATTATTTCACGCCGCAATTCACTTTACTTGTTCATTCAACGATTCATTTTCAATGGCCAATGTTTATTGAACGGTTCTAGGACTGTTCAATGAAATTAATTTTGTAAACGTTTTGTTTTTAATTAAGGAACCTTCCTTTTTCTGATATTGTTATTTTGAAATTGTATGTCCGTTATTGCCGCTAACGCTTTAGAACTTACAAAGCCTTCGGAAGAGTATGTAGTATTCAATAGGTCTAGTCAAAGTAGTTGTGACTACTTACAGAGCCAACTGCCTTCGGAAGAGTGTAGTATTCAATAGTTTTAGTTGTCGTAGCTGTGATACTGCACTTACAAGCTATCTATTATTTTTTTAACTAAGTGAAATATGTGTTTGTAAAAGTCATATTGTGTGCAGGTGACTTGCCAAGGCCGCGGAGTAAAGGGGAGTACGTGTTTGTAATTGTACAATTGTTGTTCGGGCTGCTACTCTTCGCGACGGTACTGGGTCACGTGGCCAACATCGTCACCTCTGTCAGCTCCGCTAGGAAGGAATTTCAAGGTATTTATTGCTTCAAGCATATATATTTTAACATATGTGTACACTGCCACAATCCACCAGTCCATAAAGCGACGTCCTATGAGATATAATAAGACGCTAGTATTAAAATGATTTATTACGGTATCTATTTTCTTTATCCGTTTTTGTTGTATAGTCGACTATATAGGCTAGCAATGTTATGTTGTAAGGAAAATTTGAAAGAAGAACACGAAGACTTATTAGACCAATTCCTATCAATGAAATAGTGATATGTCATAGAGCAGCATTGGTGTTGAAAGCCTGTAGCATCAGGCATAAGTACGAGCAGTTAATGCAATAAATCACGTGTGAGTGTGCGAAGGATAAAGGAGTTCATGCGACATTGTAGTGCGAGGGGCCAAGGCGACAGGAGCCGTGCGCCGTTACATTAGCGTACTAAGCACATGGACGTGTAGGCTCTCCCCCTCCACCTGGCGCGTCGCCAACCTGATCTCTTCTTTTAACAATCTTCTTCAAAGCATCTCATTCATCATCTTAAGCTACAAGTTATCATAAGAATCAATGAACAGTCCGCATAAAGCACAAGATGAGCGAGCATAGACATCGGCAAAGTGTCACCAACTTTAATTAGCGCTGCAGCTGGGTTGAAAAGACAATGGCGCCGCAACGGCAGAGAGCAGGCTGAATCCGGACCTTCCTCGACGGCGCTGCAGCAAAATAGGTCAGCGGCTTGAATGCTATAAATAGCTCGGCGAAAGTCGGGCGCCGCGCCCCATCCCAGCGGGAGAGCTCGTCCCGCGCCCAACCGCCCGACATCGATCCGCCGTCGCTGCCTCGCGCCCCATGCACCCGCGCCGCCCGAGCCTACAATTTGACAATAAATTGATCTGCTTGTCTGCTAATGTCGGTGCCGAATGCCGAGTGCGCTGTGCTAGCAGCGCTGCGACTGCGCCGATGGGCCGCCGCGCCGCCCACGCTGCGACTGCCACTGACGGGTCCCCTTCGTCTATGATAACATTATATTTGATTTTGTACTTTGGCAAGGCAACTGAAACTTATAACAAGCTTTAAGTTTAACTTGTTAGTATATTTGGATTACTCATTGTAGTATATTCTAAATCAGGCGCTTTGGTATTCATCGTAATGTTATTTTGCCTTAGAGCTAATCAGATTATTCACCCTGTTCCAAAATTACAATAGTTTTTATAATAAACCTTTGTTTATTTTTAGTTTTTTAACTAATTGGCTTAATGCGCTAACGGTATGCAACTACCGTAGCCTAAATATAATACTGTGTACATACAGTTTTGAAGTTATAGTAGATATAAAACGCCAGGAATATTTCACTAGTTGAATAATTCAGGCGGTAGTTGCTAGCTCGTCTAATTACATACATGCGGCCTAATCTTGTATACCGTGCTCACCCGTTCCTGTTATTGTTGTGTTCCTGTTAACAGCATATGTAGGTAAGGCACTACTAATATTATCCCGATACATAGGTACATGATTATATTATATATAGTTGAGAACTTGGTATCCGATATATGTATGTTTTCGGCTATAATTATTATTTATCTTCTTATTTATTTATTAAAAAAAGCCGTGGTGGCCGTGTGGTTCGAGCAGTTGCCTGCGACGCAAAGGTCGCAAGTCCGAATCCCGACTGTACCAATGAGTTTTTCTGAACTTGAGTACAGTGATTAGTCACACCATGAGCTTTACGGTGAAGGAAAACATCGAGAGGAAACCTGCATACGTCTGAGAAGAAATTCAAAGGCGTATGTATAGTCTTCCTGGAGTAACGGCGATGGACTCGCCATCTGTCACGTTGGCACCTAATATACCTCCGGCGGAATGTGGGTGTATGGGTATTACCTTTACACCTCTGCCTACCCCTTCGGGGACCCTTGTGGGAAGGCGTGAGGATATATTATTATATCTTCTTATTGGCCACCGATAGTGGCCCGAAAGACTACCCCTTCCAATATGGACATATATGTATGCAATATGGCACGAGAAATACGCTGAAAGAATCAATATGTTCCGTTCCTTCTCAAAATGTATGCAAGTATCGCGATGCTTTCTTTCATTATATTTGGTTCGAACCTGAAGTTATGACTTTGCACTTGACACCATATCACGTCAAGAGTACTCGAAACCGACGAGCATGTATGAAGAGACCGATGAATGTGGACAAAGCGAAAGAGGTATGCAAGTCTAGAGAGAACTGGCGCTCTTTACTCTCTGCTTACCCCGTTTGGGACTTGGCGTGATGATATGTATGTATGTACCATATCACTCATACGTATTTTCTAGCACCATTATTATAATACTTAAAACTAGGTCACCTCGACTTTTAGTAATAATAATAATAACGGAAAATACATCTTAAAGTAACTTCTAATACGCGTCAGTGCAAACACAATACTAATGAGTGTCATTGAGATCCGGGGGCGTACTCCGAGTTGGAAACAATCGAGGGCAGTAGTTTTTGTTCTTGGCACCTAGTTTATATTCAAACTGTTGGTCGCAGTTTGCCCTCAAATTATGTTTGCTCTCAGTGATTCAAATTGCATAATATATTTCTGTTGAGCGTTACGCAATAATTCCCAGGAAAATACGTAACTGTATATATTCCTTGCCTACAAGTGCATTCAACCTGGAAGCGTTAATGGTTAAACAATGTTGCTAACGTGCAAATTGCCTGATGTTGCAAACCTGCAACCTATAGGCTACAGCTACCGGTGTGGTCTAACAAAAGTTATGCACCATGTTGTAGCATGTTGCGGTATTTGCGGCGTAACCGCACTGCGCCCACGAACCCTGTTTGAGTAAGATTAAATTACTACAAATGTCAGCATACTAATACCTCACGTACACATTGAAAGCAAAGGGTGGCATCAATGTTTACGTCATTTGCGTGCATTTGTCAGCACGACGTATCGGCAAAGTTTATTTTGAGAGTATAAACTCAATTGTCCATTGACACAGAAGTCCAGGCCTATATCAACTTTGCGTTGCCTTCTGGGCTAATGGGAGATTCAAACTCCACCAGCAGTAATATTTACGTGATCATACATAGGTATATTTAATTTTATATTTTTTGTCCATTTTACAGTCTTTGTATATCCGTCGCTGTTATTAGTACCTGTATGAATGTGGACGAAGCGAAAGAGGTATGTATTCGTAAGTCTAGAGAGAACTGGCGCTCTACCCTCTCTCTCTGGCTGTGCATGTATGTTCGTATCTTGCCGCCATTCAACAAGGGTCCCCGTAGTGTTAGGAAGAAGCATATATTTATTTATTTATACAAGCCTTACATATCATAGCCTAATCAAATTTTCATCGTGTACGGTAATAGCGTCCGTCTTCTCCGACCTACATCGTAACTCAGAACACGCGCGAAACACATACGTTTGACTTTAAATATTACTATTATTCCATTTCACTGCAAGCTCCCGAGGGATTACGTTGCTGGGAGGAGACTTAGGTCATGTTATTCATGAATAATGTTACTCATACATTATACGGCTCAGTCCTTGGTTTGACCGGAAGCAACTGTAGGAACATAGTTCAGGATTTTGAATTGTATTTCTTTGGAAACACATATACATGCATACATATTGTCACGTATTTTATCTTAAATGCTAAAATATACGTACATATCATCACGCCGAGTCCCTAACGGGGTAGGCAGAGAGAAAAGAGCACCATTTCTCTCTAGACTTACCTCTCACAGAGGAAAGTGGAGTAGAGTGCTAAAATATATATATATATATACGTTTATGTATTTATAAGCTATTAAACTTTAATTTGAGACTGAGTTGCTTTTTATAATATGTATTATAAGAATCGTGCCAGAAGGTGAAATATGATGTTCATTTACGTCAAGAAATAAGTCATATGAATGATGTTATTGAAATTCGGGCGAATTATGCATTAGGTAAGTCTCGGGGACCGGTACCATTTTGTACGGAGTTCATGTTCGTTTTCGAACATGTTACAGATTAGCGTGTAATAGTTATCCCGTACAGTAGGATTGACTCGATACTTTAGCCGCGTCATTAAGTTAAGTCCGCCTGCCTTTATACGGGGATTTGCTACTTTGTAATGAGTTCTCGAACACTGCATAACTACACTTGCATTAGCCCGTACAATTCCCACCTCCGGTACAAGTTTACTTAAGTACTCAATATTGTACACTTGTTAGTTTCCTGAGCGGTTATTTTAAAGCTTATTTCCGTGAAACGTCAATTAATGGTCATTATAAATTAAAGGGAGGTAATAAATATCTCATAATGCGATCAAATATCTGTACATAATGATTATATTTTTACCGATTGTCAAAAGTGCTGTGCTTTTAAGTCTACCAATATACTTTACGGACTGGCTAGAGAGTAAAGCGCCTGTTTTATCTTGAGTTTCAGATCTTTTGTATCACATTCATCAGTCTTTAAGCATAAAATGTTTCTCCTTTTTGCAAAATGAAGGGTTTGATTGATATCAAATCGATCTGACAAGGATGGGAACGCCAAGAGTAGTAAAAACCGGCTTGTATGTATGTTTGTATGATGAGACTGATGAATGTGTGCAAGAAGCGAACGCGGTATGTAGAGAGAACTGGTGCTCTACTCTCTCAGCCTACCCCGTGAGGGACTAGGCGTGTACCTATGTATGATGAACCTTTTATTAACTTTAGGGTTAAAGATATTATAATAATAATTAAATATATGTTCACGCTTTCCCACAAGTGTCCCCGAAGGGGTAGGCAGAGGTGTATAGGTAGTACACACATACCCACTCTCCGCCTGATATATGTTTTAAGTGCTAACGTGACAGATGGCGAGTCCATTAGGTTAAAGAAATTGGACGAGAAAATCAACATACGTGTAAAAAACAAGGAGCCGACGACAGAGTTGCTATCACCAACTCCTCGGCACCGATATACACATATCGGCGGTATGTGGGTGTAATTTTAACTCTGTCTAGCCCTTTGTTAGCCATTTGGGAATTTACTCTACCAAATCATTCTTTGTGAGAGCTGTGTGTGTGTATGGCAAAACTCCCCCTAAACTGTGTTGGAAAACTTTAGTTTGCAATTATTTGTTGCTAACATCGAGTTAGTGCTTGTCACACGAGGACCTCCAGTTAGTCCAATTTACTCATGTCGCCGGCAGGTGAGATTAAGAACGATTTTCAGAACAGTTCATTCCATTTCAAATTCCATTCTCCTTTCTGGAAAGTTTACGACAACTGATCACTTTATTATTGAGAACCCACGGCTTGGGCTTGCAATAAGAAAGTTTTTCAAAGCGTAGCTCTAATCTATTATTTAATTTTAGAGAGGGTTCGCATCTTTTTCAAGTTGTCTTTGTTTGACACTCTGGGTGGTATTGACTAAGCGATTAATTTTTAGTGGTTACAAGTTCAACTATCGTATTTAAGTTGAAATACTTGTATGGCCAATTGTTTTATTTAGTACAACCTCTACCCCGTGGATTTACCTAATTAAAACTTAATTTCTTTTCTTAACGATTTTTGAAATATACAGTATCCTTAATTAATATGCTAAACCAGCTGCTAATCTCTATACAAAATCTTATCTAATTCCGTTCAGCCTTTATGGCGTGATTGAGAAACATCCTCACAAACATTCACATTTATAATAATTCATAGGATATGACAGCTTCATACATTGGTGACAGTGTTACGTCATCATATTTATCGCTGGTTCGAAGGCTGAGAACGTCTACGTAATTGATGACGTCATGAGAATGAAGATAAATAGAATAGTTATGAAAATCTTGTTTCAGCCAAACTAGACGGTGTGAAGACGTATATGCGCATGCGTCGGGTGCCGAATCACCTGCAGGTGAAGGTGATCAAGTGGTTTGACTACTTGTGGCTCACGCAGAAATGCTCAGACGAGGAGAAAGCAGTTTCCTGCCTACCCGACAAGCTCAAAGCGGAGATAGCTATCAACGTGCATTTGGATACATTGAAAAGGTATTTCTAATGCATTGTATATAAGGGGCATCATAATATTTTCAGCATACCAAGGTCACTGTGGCGCGCTATTGTAATATTATTTCAATAATATTAATATTTATGACATATAAAAATAACGGCCAATGCGTACTCACGAATAATGGTGGCAATATCATGCTATCACGCCTTGTATGTCTACAATGACTTTTATATCGATAGACACTATAGAGTTAACTCTACGTAGCATGTATGAATGAATATACAATGTATGTATTTGTATGAGGTATCGCGCTGTACAACTTTCTAATAATTTGTACACGTATCCTGAACTGCTAGATGATGGTGAAAAATAGCACGGGTTCTTCAAGAAGGGGATAGAGGATTCTGCAGGGTCAGCAACCTGCGTTTCCCGTCAGTCGCCGCGTCCGTATGTTTCTTTGCCTTCGTGATATAAATGAAGAGCTTTTCTTACAGTAGTAATGAACTGTAGGTAAATAAAAATATAAAGAATCTGTATAAATAACAATTTGTTTTGCTAATGAATTGTAAAAATTGCTTTGCAATGCTAAGCAATGAAGATGTTTAATGCGTAGTCCGCCTACGTACAGCCTACATTAATGCGTGGCGGTAGGTACAAGCTTAATATCCCGTGATGTTTAATTAAAAAGAGAAACATTCACTTTTTACGTCCATGAATTATGCATGAGAGTTCGTTTATACGATCCGTAATTTTTTGTCGCCAAATGGCTCTTGCAAGCTTTCCCGTTTTTCAGCGGAATCCTGTTTGTGTACTGTGAAGTACCTGAACACGCTACCAACGGCCATTACAATTTTGTCCATGGCCTTTGTGGGCTAACAAACTTTTTATTTATAGCACGACAGGGTCTGGAGCTACCCATATTTGCACAGATATTACTAATGTTCCCATTTTTTTATCGAAATTAATATTAATTTTAATAAAAAAATAGAAATGTCTCCCTACGCCTATATGTTTTGTGCTTAAATGAATTTATGTGAGATAATCATCATCAGATAAAATCACTCGAATACGCGGACATTGTCGTTTAGACCCTGGAGTCATGAAGTATTCACGTTCATCCACTTTAAAATAGGACTAATGATTAAGGTCTCAGGTATTGTAAATATTATCAGCAATCAGAGTTGAGTTTGTGCGTTCTATTATATTTAGAATATTATATTATTGTAATATTAAGAGAATTATATTATATTTCCTATATCCATAATACGGTTTTTATATTTTTAGGGTAGAAATATTTCAAAACACGGAAGCTGGTTTCCTATGTGAGCTGGTGTTGAGGCTCCGACCAGTACTCTTCTCCCCTGGAGACTATATCTGCAGGAAAGGTAAGCTACTAGTCGTTTCCCGATTTTTGGTCCGCCTTGAATATGGTTCAATACGAATAATCTTCTTTATTAAAATGTCTTATTAAAATATGATGATTTTTGTATCTTCCGAAAAATAAATGGACAACATAAAAAACTTAATTCCCTATATCAATACAAGGTTTTTCTTTGCGATAGAAATATCAATGATTTTTTTATCATTCCCAAGTTTTATTTCTTTCATAAGTTTCATATGCCCATAAAAAAAATATCAAAATTTGTAACACGGCAGTGAAAATGTAGCAGACAGATAGATTAACCTTCGCACTTATAATAATAGTTTAAGTCTATTATTAAAAGTCTTAATTTGCTGCAGGTGAAGTCGGGAAAGAGATGTACATAGTGAACCGAGGCAAACTGCAGGTGGTAGGGGACAATGGGAAAACGGTACTGGCGACACTCAAAGCGGGTTCTTATTTTGGCGAAATTTCCATTCTGAACATGGGCACGGCAGGTAAACAACTTGGTAAATATCCCCACGGCCCGAGACGCCACGCCATTATTATTCTGTTCTGCTGTATTTTTGAAAAATCTCGATAAGCAAACGGTTCGAGGAGACGCTGCACTCAGGCCGAGGGAGCGGCCGCGACGCTACCAACAGGTTTTGGGACATCATAACCAACACGGCTTTTAACGCTCTTCCCAGCCGACGTAGCCACCTGTCACTTCTTGTCAACTGACTACCGCCGGCTATCGAAAAGCGTTAACTGTCACGTTACAAGCTACTCTTAACTATACAGGGAATGCTTTCAAATTGATTTCAATAAAGTTCTTGGCAGTTAGTGTATAATTTTAATTGTATATTGTTTTTATATTCTCTTGAAACAACTTTTCTTTTCATATACTTCAATCAACAACTAACCATTATTGTATGGTAAGCTTAATTTGTTTTATTTTGAATTTCAATTCTAGTCGCTTATAATTGTGAGATCCTAACCCAGGATTACTTAGTCTTGTGTAACGTTTCCTTTGCATTCCAGTTCTCTCCTTTGGTTGTATTGAAGGCAGTGTCCCCGATCGCTTTGCATCATCCCTAAGTACCTCATGTATTTGGCGTGACCTCTTGGTGCATGTACCCCTTATTATTAAGTGTTATCTGCGTACACAAGGTATTTAATACATACTATCGGCTAACTTTACTTGGTACATTTTATTTAGTTAAGTCTGACCTTTATTTCCTGCGCAATAAAGACCAGTAGAATTGCTTAGACCCTTCAAGTTTTCATGTTATCTATCTACATTTTTAATAATGTTAACGTTCTGATTTTGAATCCTATAGCTTTGTATCTTTTTAATGGAGCACACAGTGTGATTGATCCCATAGTTTTGGCTTGTTTAATGGTTTTACGATCAATCTGCTATCATTTTTATTGAACGTGGTGTGACTCCGGACTGGTATTGTTTGAATATTATCGTAGTTTATTTTTCTCCGTCAGCTTAATCTTGTAGCTACCTGTCCTGGACAAAACTTTGTCAAGTTTCCCTGCCTCTGGTGCATCGGTCTTCCTTATTCTGCACTCATGATCTGTTTTGACGCAACTCTGTACGCGATTGAGGGGCGATGAAGGTGTGCTAGGTGTGTCAAAACATTTGATGAGTGCCCGAGACCGAGCGCCGGTTGGCATGGAGTGTGTGGATGACACGTCGACAGGCAACCGGCGGACAGCGTCGGTGCGCTCCGTGGGGTACTCGGACCTCTTCGTGCTCAGCAAGAAGGATATGTGGGACGTGCTCAAGGAGTACCCCGCCGCCAGGGTCCGTCTCGAAGCCATCGCCGTGAAGAGACTTGAGAAGTATAAGAAAGCGCCGCTTGAGAAAGGTTACCATGTTTTAAGTTTGATTTATATTCCCGAGCAACTAACTTTTGTATCTATCCTCACGCCTTCCCACAAGGGTCCTTGAAGGGTTAGGCAGAGCTGTATAGGTAATACCCACACACCCACGTTCCGCCAGAGGTATATTAGGATTTAAGTGCCAACGTGACAGATGGCGAGTCCATCGCCTTTCCTCAAGCACGACTATACATAAGCCTTTGAATTGCTTCTCAGACGTATGCAGGTTTCCTCTCGATGTTTTCCTTCACTGTAAAGCTCGTGGTGTGACTAATCACTGTCCTCAAGTTCAGAAAAACTCATTAGTAAAGTCGGGATTCGAACTTGCGATCTTTGTGTCGCAGGCAACTGCTCAAATCACTCAGCCCCTACGGCTAACTTTTGTGATTAGAATAAGTTTGTTATCAGTGTATAAGAAAGAAGGCTTACCAAGCAATACCTATACATAATACAGCATTAGTTGGTTCTGTATGAGAAGGTATGATATTCCTATTAGTGGCGATGGGTCGGTGCCAATCGACGCCTGGGCTGGTGGAGACGAGCGGGCGCGTGCCCATCGAGGAGATGCACCTCCCGCCCGCGCCGGCTGCACCTCCCCTTCACTCCTCACACCCGCCTTCCTACCGGGACCAGCTATTTAGGTATGTGATCAAATGCCCTAATGCAGGTATAGATAGTGCTATCAACGAAGACGCGCCCCATTATTCTACCCTATAGTTTATAGTGTAAGTTAAACCTCCACTAATGTTTGAGTATTATCGGTACACTGATTACCTATGAGTACACACGCACACTACTATTAAAAGGGGCGGGTTCTCCCCGCATCCCACCTACCCCTAGACTAGAAATTGGTCTGGCGTTCGTGGATGGCACTATATATATATATATAGCCAAAACTAGGGTTTTTCTTAGTCTGTTATGCGATAGGTATGTACCACATCTATCGGATGTGTTTTAAGCGCCGCGTATTTTTGTAGTTCGTCAGTAAGCCCTCTTCGAGTAGCGTCCCCCGTAGCGTCTTGTGCGTCGAGCGCGCGCAGTAGTGCTGTGGGCGGGATGGCGCCGCGCGTCGTGCGGGATTCCCACGACGCGCTTGAGTGCGAGATCAAGCGCCTGCGCGAGCGCCTCTACACCGTCGAGACAGAGAACGCGGCCATGTCCGCCAAACTGAGCCAGCAGCAGTGGGAGGTGGATCAAAGGTACATCTCGTACCGAGACGTACTAACTAACTACATATATTTGTATTACAAGTGGCATTATAAGACCACGGTAAAGAGGGGACTCTTCTAATACAGGTTATTATAACTTAAAAGAAGATATCCCAAACCATGTCACATATAACTTGTAACTCAATAAAGAATTTATATTTATTATTATTTATCTCACATCAAATTTGCCTAAATTCTGAGATTATTTTAAAAAGAGTCTAATTTTGCTGAATATATAAACCACAACCCTTGTCTTAGGCAAGACTGAGAGTTACTTTATATTTATCTTGGTGATATGCGTTAGGTTGCAAGAGATCGAGATGCAGATCTGTGGCGGCAGTTCACTTAGCTCTCAGGAGGAGAATGAGCGTAACCGGGAGAGCATCATTTAACAGCACGCCTTCCCGCCGCCCGCGCCCATGCCCCCGGCCGCGCTCCTGCCGCCGCGCCTCTCGGTCGTGTGCTAATCTTCTGTGACCCCAGTGAATTGGTGAAGTAGGTACATCTAATGTGGACACCTAGTGTTTTTATGAATAAATATTATTACGGTATATTTAAATACGAATTAACTTTATCAAATTTATATATACGTAGTATATACGACTCGCTAATATTTGACGAGTGTCGTGGAGTGAGATTTTGCTGAGACAATATTATCTTAAAATTTAAATTGTTAAGTGTATACTAAGGTGTTTAGTGCTCGTTGTCTACGTGAAGCGAAATCAGCGCGTGCGCATTTGTACCCTGGAGTGATTCGTTCACACTGATACTATAGCATTTTGTGTCTCACGCATTAAGATTAATTTGGTTTTAATATTTACTTACTGTTCCTCTTAATTGTGTAATTGTATGTCGATTATCAAGTAAGCGTACCGAGTGCCAAATCAAAGGCCAAAGAGAAATTGCTCTCAATAAGGGTTTTAAGTTATTCATAAATAGATTGAGATGGATGCTCCCTTATCCATTTGAATATGAGCTTTAATTATGATAAATCTTTGAAGACTTAAAGCACCATATTGCATTTAATTTATTATAACAAGACTTAAGTTTTTGACTTTTTGTTATATAAATTAATGACAGTGTAGGCATAGATTTATAGTGGATGAGACGTCATTGACTGGAATGATCTATAGGATTCATGTGTATTACGCCGTATTGTATGTGCTCGATATCGTATCCGGTAAACAAGATGTGTAATTAGTTGATTCTCGGAATGACTGAAAATCGAGACGCTCATAGCGAGTACTCGATTTTCATATCGATAAGAATGCCTGACATCGGCAATAGGTAAATAGGTTCCAATGTATAACCACGTGACTCAAGTCATTTGTTAATGTATGAAATCGATTTGTATTTATGTAAGACGTATAATATGATACTGATCATTAAGTCAGTTTTGGTAATATAATGATCACTACTGCCGAATAAGAATTAAGTAATTAATGTCATTTTAAAGTTATAATTATTGACCTCTAAGGGTATTTTGTACTTGTGTTTCATTTTCTATTGCATTAGGTAAGCACGGTGCAATCGCAAAGTGATTTAAATTGTTTGTTCGCTTCTAACGTTTTGTTAATCTATACTAGTATAATAATAATAATAGTACGTTATAAAACGGTACCAAATATGTGAGAACAAAGTAACGTTGTAATTCAACTCTAAGTAAATTGTAAATAGTTATTCTAATATGAACAATACGTGTTTGTAAGCCGTTTTCATTGATTTTCGTTTGTTTTGGTAGCTCAAGCTCTCAGACGAGTAACGTGAGAAGGTTTGGAACGAGTCAGCGTTGCAACGACTAATGATAAATTATCGTATAGATAGATATATCAATGATTAATAGCAAAACATTTAACATGTATTTGCATATATTATGTATGTGATGTGGTGGATCTTTGACCACAATGTATCTAATACCTATTTGAGTGCCAAACTGTCTCTCTTTGAGTTAAGTGCCAAATCTTTAAACCTTGCCCACTCATTAATTATATTATTATATGTATTTTTAAGTAAACAATTTTATAATTATTGTGACGACTCTACATAGTTGATAACAGCAGCACATTTTAAAACCTTATCATAATTATTTATAATGTTTATTTTATTCCCAACGCAAAAAACAAAATAGATAGGCGATAAAAAATTACTGTAAATAAAATATTTATTTATTGTTATATTCCATGAAACATTTCTAACATATTTCTCCATTTTACAATTTCAAGGAAAACGCATCACGCAACTGAAATTTTAATTAAATGAAATGAAACGCAAGTGCTTTTATCATAGTTAATATGTAAGCTTGTATCTCTGCCGAAGTAAACTTGGTCAAACATAGCCGACCGTCGCGAATGAATTCGAATAAAGTTAGTTTAAACTAAATCAAAAAATCAAAATCAAAATATTTTATTCAACGTAAGGGACACAGGGAACACTTATTGAACGTCACATATTTAATGTAAACTAAAGTTACCACCGTTTCCAAGAAAAAATACCTGCCAGGAGAAGAAACGGCGTTGCTGTTTAAACATTTTTTACGTTTAAAACGGGCCAGGTCCTGCCAAGTCATATGGAAGCAATATTACACCTTACATCTTCTTTCAGCAAGCCTATATTCGGGTGCTGAGAAAACAATAGCTTAGCTTCCAACGGCCCCAGTCAGTGTACTTTACAATACTGCAAAAATCGACTTTATGCAAGTTCGATGTAAGGATTAATATCGCTGATTTCCGATTAGAGATGCCGTTCATGCGATTCTACCTAAGTTCCTTTTGTATTATCGTAAGTGAACTTTATTTCCCTAAACGTGACTCAAGTATATGTGTTTATAATTATAATAAGCGGAGAAGGTGCGCTGGAACGACAGAGGGGCGTGACTCAGTAGTAACCCAGTACCCAGCTTGAGCATTTTCAACTGAAACTTGATTATGTATCGCACATGTTTCATTTTATTGTTAATAAAATGATTATGATAATACGAAACCTGTATTTTATTTCCCAACTTAATCTTGTCTATAATTGGCAAAGATACGTTTTGCTCAACTGTGATTCATCCTACCACAAGCTTTACGGTGGAGAATGAAATGACGAAGAAACTCATCACACATCAAGATTATGCCGTCATTGTAGTCGGCTTTCGTTAAATATATTTTTCACACCATCGCCAAAGTCCGAGATATTTATACTTGTACAGTCTGTCACCTGTCACGTGTCAACAGATCAAAAACTTCACTGTTTCTTAATGATATTAGGAATTGTATTTCCGGCCATACCATAGACGGCCGTAGACAACAGTCTAGTGCTTAAAGCTCCTGACTGCGAAACTTGAGGTCGCGGGTGCGATTCTCACTAAGGGCAGATATTTGTCTGATGAACACGAGTATTTGCACCTTAGTCTTGGATGTCCAATGTATATATGTATTTATCTATCTATATAAGTAAATTTATCGTTGTCTAGTTACCATAACACATCCTTTGCTTAATCTGTGACTATGTCAATTTGTGTGGAATAGTCCCAAGGTATTTATTTATTTATAAACAGACTAAACTTAATTAATTAAATCCGCTGGGATCGCTCTATGGATTATTAAGCACCTTCGTGTACTGGCAGTTCAATAAAGCCACAGATACTGGCCTTTAATATATATATGTTAATGCGAAAAATTATTCAACAACAACAACCTCCATATTGTTTTTGGAATTGACATCGTCGTAATCTTGACAGCATTCTAAATCTAAATCCACATGAAGCCACTCTTGACATACAAGCTGGATTAAATCTCGCTCAGAGGATCAGCATTTGTATCCTATATGTATGGAAATCCTGCTTGTTTCTTTGGCACGTTGGGATAACAAATATTATATCTGTAGTCATTTTTTTATTTTGTTCTAAAGATTGTTTAAAATACAGGTCAGTAACAGAAAATCATATCATATCATCAGGTTTGAAATTGCTTAATATCTTTTGGTTATACCCTTCGACGTATCGATAGTGCCATCCACGAAGACGCGCCCCACTATTCTTCCTTACATTTATAGTGGAAGTGAGTTGAGTATTATCGGTACACACTGATTACCTATGAGTGTACACGCACACTTCAATCAGTAGACTCTAGACTTACCACATCCCGCGATCCCCTCGACTAGAAATAGATGGGGCGAGTCTTCGTGGATGGCACTATATATAAGAACGACTTAAGAACCTCCAAAAAGTCCGAGAGGGGTATTTAAGTACGTGACACAAAGAAGAAACTTTTATTATATTCTAAATATTATGCGACTGAAAAAACGACACGACCCTTGTGGGAAGGCGTGAGGATATATATATAAAAAAGTATACATGATAAATAAATAAATATGTTTATTATAAAAAAAAAATTAACTTGTAGGCAGCCACAGGTGTAATCTTTACAATAGTCGCGTAGTGCTTAAGCATTAAGCCAGCTTCCATGGCGGGCTTTATTCAATAGTAAAAGATACACTCTCAGAGATGCTGCTACTTCGTGCGGTTACTTGGAATCCTACTCTCGTTTAATATTTTATTTCCCTCTAACCCGCAATCCGCGTCCCGCTCGCCTTATTTCGCTCATACATCTGCGTAAGCGTATCTTACTTCTACAAAGGAATATTAAAGATCAGGTTGAAAAGTTCTTACATGAGTAACTCTCCTACGTATTTATCAAATGGTATAATATAGAACCATGCCAATACCAAAAGAGATTACGCAATCATAAAGTAGCTCATAATATTCTGATCCCTTATTTTTGTGTTTGATCGAATTTTCAACCGAGCCAATCTTCTTTGAGCATTTTGGTAAACAAAGTGAGGGTGGTGCGAATAATATAAATGTTGCGGATAACGTTTCTCGCTGCTTGAATCAATAAAACGCTTTTGTATTCTTCAAATATACTTGGTTACCAAATTCTCTTCCAATCACCTACTTTTCTATTAGGCATAATACATAGAAAGTAGTAGCTACCCCCCCGGGCTTCATACGGATATAATACTGTCCAAAAAACAAGTGCCTTGTTTTTTGGACATATTAGTCCGAGAGGTGGCACCAATTTTTGGGTAGGTGTTTGAGGCAAGCTGAAAACTTGTCACATACCTCTCCTATTATATTCCAACATGGAATTGCAGATCTGGCTGGTGAGTAGCGGGGCTAAATGAACCCCTACATTTTTAAAAATATTATTTTTTTATTCCCAAAAATATATTTGAGGCAATACGCAATTTATATATGTTGCAGTGTAATACTTAATAAGTACGAAAAAAAATAAGCCAGACAATTTGATCGGGGTTGTAACATTACCAGACGCGTGCAAAAAATTTTTGCAAAAAATTATAAAAAATGTTTTTGAGGCAGCTTGAAATTTTAATGGAGTGTTATTTATAGCTAAAAAATAAGATTCCCAAAAAGACAGATCATTTAGGTAGGGCTTTCTACCTGCCAGGTGATCAAACAAATAATGGATCCCTCTACTTTACCTCCATGCGAAGCTGAATTAAAATAACATCTTTTAAGAACGCAATACATAACAAGCATTTGGAGAAATGCATATTTACGATTCCCCAGTTCTTCGACACCTAATAGAAACGGATGAACACTTAATGAGGATACGCTAGATTTTCACTGGTTTGACGGAGAGTGTATGCCGTAATCAGTATTCGCCGTGTTGTTCACGAGGAAAATAAAAATAACGATGATGAAAATCATACCACAGGTGAGAATAAATGGTTTATTTTTAATAACTGCTGCATTAAAATTTCTGTGATTAATTAAAAAAATAAATATATATTTCTTTTCGCAGATGATGAAGAGGTTGCCAAATCTGATACAGATGAATCCCAAGATTCAAGTAGTTCTGATGAAGAATCAACAGACGAAGAATGATAATTTATATCTGACGTGAAATGACTTTTATTTATTTAAAATTTTTTTTACTCAAATAATTGTACCACTGAAGAAATATTATATTTTTATAAATCTAGTTTTGCGATTTTATATTTTAATAATCTGTCTTTTTGGGAATTTTATTTTTAAGCTATAAATAACACTCCATGAAAATTTCAAGCTGCCTCAAAAACATTCTTTATAATTTTTTGCAAAAATTTTTTGCACGCGTCTGGTAATGTTACAACCCCGATCAAATTGTCTGGCTTATTTTTTTTCGTACTTATTAAGTATTACACTGCAACATATATAAATTGCGTATTGCCTCAAATATATTTTTGGGAATAAAAAAATAATATTTTAAAAAATGTAGGGGTTCATTTAGCCCCGCTACTCACCAGCCAGATCTGCAATTCCGTGTTGGAATATAATAGGAGAGGTATGTGACAAGTTTTCAGCTTGCCTCAAATACCTACCCAAAAATTGGTGCCAGCTCTCCTACTATATGTAATCGTTCTTGAACTGACAGTAAACTTTAAAAAAAGGAAAAAAATCGTAGTCTAGTTTTCGAATACTTTTACCGTGATATCGTGCAGCGTGCTAACATATGTCAGATTCGGATGTCAAGGTTTTTTTTAATAATAAATAGAATGAAATACTACTTTTGTTGATAGCTCTACCTGATAAATATACAGCATTAACGTTAAAGACTCAAGCTAACGGAGTTTTTAGAGCAACAACCCAATATTTCCACTATCAGCCATAAGTAATATGTACTTAATACAGGGGTTCACAGGATAACAAACAAGGGTCGTAAATTAGGGATTCATGCAGTCCTACAATTAATTGGCAATTGTGTGCTTGGCTAGGAAATATATTCAGCTGGAGGCCGCTTAATCCACGCTTTGGGCTGGTAAGGAATATCATTCGTCTGCATTCCTTCCGCTCGACTGAGCTCAAATCTGTATCTAAACCGCAAGATGCTCTGTGCCGACTGCTGCGCATAAATGGTGCTCCTAAGACATAAAGGTCACGTGACGTGAACATCTCTATACATTTAAAAATGTTATGTTGGTTTGTACGCTTCAAAAACTCAAAAAGTTCGGCACCGATCGAGCAGAAATTTTAGCATGATAATAATCCGCATCAATTGCGGATTGTTTTTATAATTTTTTTGCATCAGTCTCATATCCACAGCGAAGCGTGGCAGGGTACAGCTAGTTATACATATTTTTAAAGCGTTATAGTTGAACACATGGATGATACTTTTCTATGAATCTTTGAACTCACTTAATCTAGAAATAATGGTAACCAGCCAGGTATTTTTTACGTCAATTTGGCCGTCCATATCCACCACTCCTTAGCTGAAATCTTGTTTAAAAGTCATTAGAAATTTGTTCAATATTATTTGATAGACAATAAAAAGTGCGTAGATAAACTGACGTGGGTCGGGTCTCAAAGGACCGGCGTCCGCGCTCGGATGATCCAATTACCTAACTATTGGACGTGATTACAGCTCGGCGTGTTGTTACTTTAACACCTTACGTGTTACGACGCCGCCGAAAAAGGTTCGCTTCTTTGCTACGTGAATCAGGCAACGTAACAAGAGAGTACGCAAGTACGACTTTTGAATTCAGTAAACTGGAAAAAGTGAAGATATCTTTTATTTATGTAAAAGTTCTCGTAATTTTCTTTACTCAGTTTGTAGGCTGTTTTCCTGTTTACAAATTCGTTTTGTTCCAACTGAAATGAAATATTTTAAAATGATTTTATCTCCCATGGTGTTACGCAAGATCTTTATGTACTCCGATGTTAAGATGGAAATAAACCGGCCTTCTTCTTCAGTCTTTTAGCATGAATAATATATGAAGTACTATTCGTATTAGATTCTTCCTATTTTTAAGGCTCTTATGGCTATGTCGTAGTGTAAATATAGCGAGTAGCAGGGAAACAGAAACACAAACAAACTCTGAAGCTATGCTATATTAGTACAGACATGTAACGGTTCTTCATTTCTACTTATCCAAAGAGCATCAAAGCGCTTTGATTGTCTATTTGGTTCTGAATATAACAGGCCTAGGCTGATGAGCTCATCGTAATGGTAATCAATGTCTACATATATATTCCAAAGGATTAGAATTCACGTCCACATTGTCTGTGTCCACCATGTTGTATTTTGTATCGATCAGTGCGCACACCCGGCGCAGACGACGGTACAAGAACAAGTGTCAAGCCTAATCGCGCCATTGACAGATATTCGTCCACTGACAACTCTAAACGTCAAACGTCAAAAGTACAGTGATTAATCCCAC
Organism: Drepana arcuata; assembly: GCA_016069955.1. Classification (NCBI taxonomy): domain Eukaryota; kingdom Metazoa; phylum Arthropoda; class Insecta; order Lepidoptera; family Drepanidae; genus Drepana; species Drepana arcuata. The sequence goes on from JACCPG010003763.1 coordinate 32,332, forward strand.
CTTGAAATTCACGGTGTAAGATAACATCGACAGGAAATTTGCTTTAGTGTAAGAAGAAATTTAAAAACGTATAGATGTACAAATATATATATATATATATATATATATATAGTCGTGCTTGACTCTGCGCTATCCCTTCGGGGACTCTAGTGGGAAGGCGTAGAGATAAGAGTACTAGCTTTGCTGCACGGCTTCACCCTCGTAAAATCTGCTCCCATAGGTAGATCTGGCTAAGTAATATGCAGATAATAATCTATCTCTATGTCAAATTTCATATTCCGTTCAACTGTTCGGACGTGATTGAATAACAAACATGATGAGGATATTTGTTTCCTTCACAACTTTCACATTTATAACGTTTGTAGAATAATTATGAACTAAAGAAACATGGTCTAATTAATATACTTATATATTAAACATTTAAAAAAAATTATTGACAGCTGTTCTTAACGCCATCGATGGAATGGAATTTGATCTTTTTCTGTTTTAAATATGTTCTTGTTGTGTACTTTGTTTCCCCTTACGCTAATTGCAATACAATTGGGGTTCAATTAAAAATTTAAGCGCGATCGGATTCTTTATTACGCTACGCAGAAAGCGAAGAGTAATTTAAGAACTTGACTTGATTGTCAAGTACCTACTTAGATCAACTTTCCCAGTTCCTTTGTTAGCAAGTCTAGTAGTTGTTAATATCGTTGAAACTTTTGATTTCACCTTTCTAAGTCGAAGGCGTCGCTTCCAATAATGGCAAAGGTCTGAAGTTGCTCGGAAACCTATAAAACGATAGTGCTTTATCCCGGCTGCATTCCAAACGGCCCAGTCAACTGTGAGCCAGATATTCTTGGGTCAATCTTTATAAAATCCGATGCTGGAGCTTAGCTCCTTACAATTTTCATCCTAACTTATTTGTAAAAAATATTTTTACGGTTTAGTGAAGGTTTATACCTCAATTGAGAATTGAGCTTGGCTTGAATTTTCTGTACTGTAAGATTGTATTATTATTACTAATCCCTTTCCAGAAGAAGTCCGAAAAGGTAGGCAGTGATGTAGTAACTCTTGGTACCTCAGGTACATCAAGGGGCCAAAGTGACAGATGACGAGTCTAACTGACTGACATGTTTCATGCTATTTCCTTGCTCAAATAGCTCGAGTAAACTGAACTTATATTTAGAAAAATATTGATACAGATCACCCGGGGATGAAACCTGCAATTTTCAATTTGTAAGTATTCGGCTATTAGCTACTAGGCCATCAGGGCATACATTCACATTTTTTGTTTCGTTCTATACGGCAATTAACAATAAGACGGAAGATAGCTTATCATACACTTATTCTGTCTTTCATCAGTTGTAATTAGTTGTATAATTTAGCAATAAAAGGGAAGTGTGCCACTAGAGGTGAGTGTTTTTCTAGTGGCAATGCTACCACCGCTGTCGTTTTATTTCACTTGAGCCGCCATTGAAAATCCATTAAAATTTTAATTCCTGCAGTAAGGAGAGAGAAAATGTCGTTATAAAGCTGTATAAAGGTCTTACGTTAACACTTTTAGGTGGCATGCAGGCTTATTGGAAACGAATACTGAGTAAATATTGGTTATAAGTTTTTATACTTAATAGCGACCCGCCCCGGCTTCACTCGGGTACATACATAATATTGTTCTGTTATATCTTAAAGACGATTAAAGTTAAGATTAATGGTCCCACACGGCTTGTCTTTTTATGAAATTTTTAAATTCGATTTACCTTATATTATCTTTTCAATAAACACATTTCAAACGATTTACACAAAATCTCAACATATACCTGAGGCTTTCTCGGGAATTATTCTCAGTTTTGGTGGAAACCGCATGCAAATCCGTTTAGTAGTTTAAGCGTTTATCGTCAACAGACAGTCAGACAGACGCGGAGGGGGACTGTGTATTATAATATGTAGTCATATAACAACTAACGAATACCTCCAATGCAGGTAAATATTAAAGTCAAGTGCGCTGTTTTAATTGAAAAATATTTTCGTTTTAATGGCACGTCATGAATATTCCAAATTACCTGCATATTTCGAGAGCAGCACTCTCATGATTGGTTTCGATTTATAATGCGTAGCAAAATGAAGTTCAGTATTTTTTTTGTTCAAATAATAAACGGAGAAGAATCCTTTTTACAAACGCAACGACATTACGCCGGAGGCTGATTCTATGACACAAAGAATTTAATGACGACACGAAGACACGATACTATAAAAAAATATAATTATGATTTGCAATAAACCTTTTTGATTAAGGAAAATCTTTAAAGACAGTGATTTGCATCGACGAAATTAAATAGGTAGGCCTAAGCACCGTTTTCTTTTTATTATTCCAGGTTCAGGTTCCAGGTTAATAAATAGCTCGAAGCTTACATTAAGCCCTAAGAGAATGTGTTTATTGACATATAGTTTAGTAAATATTTACTATATTTAGTGTGTGCAATACGAGCATCTAGAAACTGTTGGCTTAGAGTGATGTAAACGCCAGCCCTGTAACAGTAATAATCAGCACACAGTCCCCGTTTCAACTCCAAAGAAAAATATTTTTATATTTTCTAGTGAAAATTGGTTTTACTTTTAGAAGTTTTTTCTGAAAGTAGTATCATTTACGCAGAGACGGCAAAGGATCTCATATCTGCCTGGGTATGAGACATCTTTCGCATTTACTTTTAGAGCACAACTTTAAAAAAGTCTTCTAAAATAATGTATTGCTCCAAAAAAACCTTAAACGACTGCAGGATGACCTCAGTGCTTCCTTTCACTGCATAGCACATGTATGTAAGTACCACACTTGTGGTATAAATATAACTCTGGCGGAAAGCGGGTGTGTGGGTACTATCTATTCACCATTGCCTACTCCTACAGGGACCCTTGTGGGAAGGAGTGAGTTACTTGAGTTTGAAAAAGTACTTATTGATACTGACGACCCGGGTTCGAGGCTGATTTGTTAACTGCGTAGGCACTAGCTGTGCCACGCGATTTCACCCGCGTCATATTTGATTTTGATATATATATGTATTTTTTTCACAAATTTAACCTATATATCACATATGATATGTGATAATCCTGTGATTACAAGCTGTAATCTATACATGTGCATTTCATCCAATTCCGTGCACCTGTTCTGGAGTGATTGAGTTTGTCTTTGTTTGTGAGAATGTTCTCACAAACTTTCGCATTTATAGTATTAGGAGGATTTATCAAAAACAATGCAAATTAAGCAGGCAACCTCCCATCTGGACCCATCTCATCGGCACTCACAAAGGAGGGAGGCCGTGATTATCACAATCATCACGTAATGTTCATGACAACCGCGAAAAGCTTAGATAGAAAGTGTTTTAAAAATTTGAATGTGCCGTGTTGGAATATGTTTGATATACGATTGTTACTTTCAACATCTTTCAGGTTTCTTTATAAATAAGCCCGTCAAATATAATCCAAATATTTATGAATTAACTAATTCCAAGAGAATGTGGCCTTAGGAAAGTGGGCTTAGTTGCATGGGTATTCGCTTATCATGAGGTGGACCACTTGTTTGCCTCTATAGTGGTATAAAAAATGTCGGTAGAGGTACGTTGTACGTTGGCGTCTGAATATATCTACTATACATCCTAATAGTCTGTTTTTCCACTCGTATGTGCCTCTTCGGGAACCTTTTCAGCAGGCGTGAATGTATTATAATAATATTATATTAGCAATCTATTAAACGTCTGGTCTGATGGTTAAAGTTCCTGACTGCGAAGCTTTAGGTGACCTGTTCAATTGTCGCTGAGGGCAGATATCAGTGTGATGAACGCGAGTATTTGTAACTTAGTCTTGGACGACTGCATTTATGTATATATCTATATATATAAGTAAGAATACCTTTCTCTAGTTACCATAACATAAGCTTTGCTTAATTTGAGGCTATTTGTGTGGAATTGTCCTATGTACATATAAATACAATATTATAATGTTTCTATTTAATAATGCATGAAATAAGTACGAGCAAGTAAACTTCGGACTACGAGTGGCAAAATACGCGATCGTATTCGAGAGAATAGACCTTTTCCATCCTTTGGGTGTAATAACGCATGATCCTCGAGCGATAAAGGCAGCCTATAAAGTAAATATGAAGGCTTATATAGTTTAAAGGTAGGAGTTTTGGTCAGGTGATGGAGTGAATTTTACAAAGATATGTATGATGATGATACCGCTGATCTACTCATAGAGCTGCCTCCAACAGAATCTGTCGAGGATCCTATAGCGGATAAAATAAGTATGGGAGAGATTGTAAGAGCGATAAGAAGTCTGAAATGTGGAAAAGCTGCAGGAATAGATGGGATTACGGCTGAGATGATGAAGTACGGTGGACCAGCGGTCTGTGACGTCATCTATTTGCTATGCAATCTTTGCTGGGAAAAGGGTGATGTTCCGGACGACTGGAGGCGAGCAGTCATCGTGCCTTTCTATAAAGGAAAGGGATCACGATTGGACTGCTCAAACTACAGAGCCCTCAGCTTGGTCAGCTTAGCTAGTAAAGATCCTGACGATAAGAATGCAAGAGCGATCCGAAAGGTTTCTCTGGGAATCCCAAGGTGGATTTAAACCAGGAAGAGGATGTATGGATCAAACCTTCTCGCTTCGCGGAATCGCGGAAAAGTTTTTTTTAAAAAATTTGGATATTAACCAAAAGGTTTTCTGCGCTTTCGTCGACTTAGAGAAGGCATTTGATAGAGTCGTACGAAAGAAACTCTGGGACGTGTTGCCTGGATTTGGAGTGAGCATTTCCCTACTGCATGCCGTGAAATCACTCTATAGTGATAGCGGGGCGTGCGTTAGGGTTAACGGTGAGATGTCACCCTGGTTTGATGTGAAGTCGGGGGTCAAACAAGGGTGTATCATGTCTGCCTGGCTGTTCATTTTATATCTAGATAACTGTCTGAGAGCACTAAGAACGTACGGATGTGGAGTGAAAATGGGAAACTTAGTGAGGATGTTGAAGAACTCATGCCTTCAACGGGGGGAGTTTATGTCTACGCCTCACTACTCATCATTCGTTCCCATTCGGTCAATCTGAGGCGCTCCTGGCGCCCTCTCTCCCCCTTCCACGAACCAACGACGCGTGAGCATGTCGTGTCGACTTTAATTAATATATACAAAGCCAAAGTGTGTGCAAGACGAGGCAGAGGAATACCACGTTCCAACTACCTCAAGATCAAATTGATCGGACACTCAAAGATTGGAATATGACGAGTACTCAAAACCGGCCGGCACGTATGATGAGACGGATGAATGTGGACGAAGCGAAAGAGGTACACAAGTCTACAGAGAACTCTGGCGCTCTATTTCCTCTGCCTACCCCTTTAGGGAATCGGCACGATGTTATGTATATATTTACTTACTATGCTTGGTATACAGACACAGGAGTATGAAGAAAGATACATTAAATGATCTTCTCCACAAAGGTGGGTTACGTTAACTTACCTATCGGCGCTTTGGATCTAGAAGAGAAATGATACGGCTACGTATCTGAGAGGGTCATTAGCTTAGTGGGGCGCGGGCGCGGGCGGTCGGACAAATCGACAACATTTACATCGCGGTCGGCCGGCGCACGAGCTAATGGAGCGGGTTCATATCAAATTGCCGGGACGACTCGCAAACACGCCCCGGTCTACTCTTCTTGTCCATTCTGCACAAATAGCTATTATCACCCGTTAGCTTAATTACATAGAATAGTAGGCACCTAAAATATATCTCTGGCGGAAAATGGGTGTGTGGGTACACATACACCTCTGCCTATCCTTTCCTTTTTCGAAGGCGTGAGGATATATTATTATATATTAGTCTTGGTTGACATAAAAAGTTTATATTTAAAAAATCATAGACCAATTTAATCTTCTCGAAAAAAACATGAACGTCAGTGTGAGAGACATTATGGGAACCAGTTAAATTAATGCGCAATTTGTTCTAAATATATATCCTTTTTTCTCAAGGCTAACATTCTGCACTTCATACACCTGCTTGCTTTGCAAATCCCTTCATTGCTTTGCAAACCCCAGATTCTACCCCTGAATTCGAATCTGAAATCAAAATACACAAATCGTAAACAAACTACGCCAATTAGTTGACGTCACAGATTAACCTACTTAAGCCCCATTGAGATTTTCATAGATAAATACACTTCGTTGTATTTAACTGTATTTATTGACGTATTTTCCTTTCATTTGGCCCGAAGCGATAAGAGGTTAATGTTTGGAACACTTTTTGCTCCCGCATACATAGCGTTATGGAAGAGAAAAGCAATCAATAAAGGATTATGTATTGGTGGCCAGTGCAGTTTTCACGATGCGACAGGGACATTCATAATTTTATTAAATTGACAAATAAATATAAGCACTAATAGGAGGCTAGTTCAGGACTACCACAACAGTTATCATCGGGGCGCGTATGCTTATGACTGCGAAAGTATTGCTGAAAAAAAAAAGTTATAGAGAGAAATTGTCTCTTACCTTTACCCATCAGTTGGTGTAGGTTACACAAGATTTATAATAACATATTTACGACTAGCTGCTCCTCTGCTTTGAATAAAAAAAAATCTTCAAAAAATGCAAAGTAGGTATCTGACATAATAGGATACTCGGCAACAAGGATTAATTTCAAAGAATAACAGTCATTATAATTACAAAATTTCGTTGGGAGTGCTCTAATTGATGAGAATTGGTTACGAATGTCATTTCCAGTCTCATTATTGCCAAAGGGAACTACGGTGGGAACAAATAGCATCAATTTATAAATGCTACACCACAATCCACCATGTTTATTACCTTGTAATGCTCACAGAAGAATTATTAAAACGAATTTGTTGAACAAAGCAAGTTTCCAACTTCAATTTTCTTTAAGCATTCATTTTATTGAGGTGGGCTCGTATATATTTATTCCTTGATACGATGCAGTGGTATAGCCGTATAAAAGAGGGATTTCACTGGTTTCTACAATGCCATAATTATGAATTCGAATCCCGACAGTATCAATGGGGTTACTCTGAACAGAGGTTATTCTCATGAAGGGAATCATCGCATACGTTTGACAAAGTCCATGTCGTTTCTACAGTTAAACTTGAGACTCGGGAGCGCCAATTATTGTCACGCTGGCACCTTAGGCGAAAAAGTGGTGTTCCCTTCGGGATTGGCCGGTGGACACGGAATGGTAGTAATATCACAAATTAATGCTCTATCCTTCTTGAAGAACTCCGATCACTCTAGAGAAAACTAAGGCGGGAATTTGATTCCACAGCTTGAGCGTCCACGACAAGAAACTGATCTGAAAGCTGAAACGAAACTTAAAAGAAAGAAAAGCTAGACCTGTGTGTAGCTGCAATGTTTTCCGAAGATTTTTCTGTGATATTTCACATCTCTCGATATTTCGAGAGTTGTGATAATGAAACGTGGGCGTGGGCATCTATTATAGGAAATAATCAAATAAATATATATATAGGAAATAATTCATTAATTTAATAAGAGAGACTCAATTAAGCAGGCTATAATTAGGGCTTTAAACATTGACGCGTTTAGGTAAAAGTTTTAAGCTCGTGCACATTCCGAATAACGAAATGCTGATTATGTAATTAGTCGCACCCGCTGATTAGCGTGAATATCTCGTGCAGAGCCCTCGATTGCCGCCTCGCGCTCAAAGGCACTGCACCGAGATGCTGCACATATATCACGTGTGTTGTAAATAATTCATTCAATGTCGTGCCAATTTGTAAGGAGCCTTTTAATGGACGTAAATAAAATCCAGATCGAAACTGTATTTGTTCAGCCATGGAAACACCTGGCGCCGCCGCCTTAGGCGCCTTCCGTTTGGACATGTCACATTGTGTCTACAGGCGTACCTTTTTCTCTTTAAGGATACAGAAAAACCGAAAAACTTGTAAGGTTACGGATTATTCGAGTAATATTCAAATGATTTTGTACCTACGAAATAGGGATAAAATAATTCTTAAATGTGACTTAATAGTAGATAGATAGAATAAAGTAGACATTTAGACCGATACTTGATTGAAGTACAGATTTGCATGTAACGGGGGTTGAACCTGCATAATACAGTCACAGTGACTTGCTGTCTGGACGGTACTTTGTTATTTATAATGAAAACATGTAATTGTAAGAGGAACAAGAAATATAGTATGAAGATTTTTTGACTTGGCTAGGTTTTTGCCTTAGGTCGTTAATCTTGACAGGATACCTAATGGAATCCTAATTTTCCCTCAATTAGTGCCAAACAGTATGACTCCCTACTGTTTCGAAGTTATTCGCCTCGTAATGTGCAGAAAAGCGGCATACTTAATTAAAACCTCGTTATTACTGCGGAGAAAATTCCGAAGTTGAGATTAAAATAAACTTGGTTTGATAAAACACCACAAGTTTGAAAAACAATTTGCTTTTCAAAAGTAGGTACTAGGTAAAGTGTAATTGCTAACTGAACTTTCGTAGAGGCTGTTACATTATAAGTTACAACATTAGAGGCTGATTGACTCACTATAACCTTTTTTATGGCAATCGAGTTCACGATGGGCTTCTGAACTACTTAACCGATTTCAATCAAATTTGCACAACGTGTGCAGTTTGATCCAACTTAAAAGAAAGGTTAGCTTACAACAAAATTAGACCTGATAGGTGGCGCTGCGATCGTGTTTCAGGAAATTTTACTTTTTCACCCGGCCGACGCTGGGCGGGACAGCTAGTATTATAGATGGCCATTCAAAGTATAGTCGTGCTTAAGTCACGTCGATGGACTCGCCATCTATCACGTTGGCACATAAAACATATCTCTGGCGGAAAGTGAGTGTGGGTACTACCTACACACCTTTGCCTACCCCTTCAGGGACACTTGTAGGAAGGCGTGAGGATATATTATACTAACAATAATATTATGTATCCACTTTAGATGTCATAAAATTCGAGTATATTGTAAACATGTTTAAATATGATGTAAATATGTATGTATTTTTCTAATGCCTTACTTTAACTTTTGCTCTTTTCTGGGATTAGTACAATTTTAGTTAAGGTATGAATCAACGATAATATTAACGTATTCGACCATCAAATAATATTCAAAAAAGATCAGTTTCATATAGCTATTTTAAATAATGTTTATATTTTTGCTACAGTATTATGAACTTTATTTCAACGGGATATCTAAATAGGATGTTCCTTATAGGGACTCGAGCGTAATAATGGAGCGGGTATAGACCGCAGTGCGGTTTACTGGCTACCGTGGCCGAGCTGCCTATTGTCGCCTACATTGCTGTCGAATAATTGTATCTCCTTTAGTTAATTAATCTAAGCTTTACATAAAATTGTATGCGTACGTACGTTTTCCAAATTTATATTCGAAGTTAATCTTGTCTGTTTGCTTTGCTTTTTTTAATGGTCAACATTGAATGCAATATAATAGCAATTCATAAAGTTGTATTTACTAAACATACTAATCTTTGTTTCAATCTAGCTATTCCCACGCGACTTCCGTCCGCTATCGACATCTTAAAATAGTCCTTACTCTTTGTTTGTTAATGACGCCGAACGCCCGACTGTACCAATTAATTTTTCAGACCTTAAGTACCGTGATTAGTCATACGAGCTTTACGGTGAAGGTAAACATCGAAAAGGCACCTGCATACGTTTAAGAAGAAATTCTAACCTCTATGTATAGTTGTGGACTCGCCAACTATCACGCTGTCACCGAAAATATATCGCCAACGAAAAGTGGGTGTGTGGGCACTACCTACACACCTCAGCTACTCCTTCGGGGAAGGCGTGATGATATAGTACAGATAGTAACATATGCATTTTTATATATTACTAGCTGTCCCACCCAGCTTCGCCCGGGGGCCCAATTGCGATGTAACCTATCCTATGTTTTAAGTTGGATCAAACTACATACGGAGTACAAACTTGGTTGAAATCGGTTAAGTAGTTTAGAAGCCCATCGCGGACAAACAACGTGACAAGTAATTTATATATATTAAGATTACTATTTATTGCAACAATATTGGATATGACATAACAGGAAACATAACCTATATATATTTTAAATCAAGAACATAAGCACAAGACTACAAGCAGTACATAGTAGCAAGTAGAACGGAAATGTCAGCCATCTTCGTTTCCAGACACCTTAAATGTTGTTCATTTTAGCAAAAAATATTTTATATGACACCCTCAAAGTTCACGACAAAGGCAGACATTCCAACCGTCCCGATAAAGCCTTACTTCACTTACGTTCACACATCACATTCCTTACAAAAACTAGAGCCCGCGTCAAGCGTGGCACGTTATTGTTTGTCGATGACAACGTTTCCATTTCTTCTATATCCGGGGCGTGTTCAAATGACAGATGGAGTCAGCTGTCAAAAATGAAGCAGAAAACATATATGTATGTGAGCTCTCATAAGAATTTATTTTTCATTCAGTGATTGGCACTTCTAGGGTATTGTAAATTACTACTAGGAGACAGTGTGAAGTGTGAACTCTCTTTAGAGCAATATAAGTGTTTTATGTCATCATGAAATAGTAATATACACAGATAACTCTGTAATAGCTGAACATAAAGGCTTAAGGTATTAACGACTTATATTGGATAACTCTTTTTTATTTTATTTTTAATCTTATATTGAATGTACGTTAATTATACGTAACGAGTTACACTAGATCTAAAACATAAATAAAAATAATAATAAATCTAACATAGTTGTGAATATAAATTAATCCATGACTAGGTGTGACTAGAACCCGTTATCTTCGAAATGCTGCATCTATCATCGTTCAAACGCGCTAATTCCAGGAACGTCTAATCTTGTTAGGTAACTATTTTGAATAAGATCGCTAGTTTATTGAGGACGGATTCAACGGAAACCAATTTAATGTGCTTGAAATCGCGGGTTACACCTATATTGGTCTATAAGCCTATCTACATGTATATCAACCCCTTAGGCACCCTTCTGAGAATTTGTGAGGATTTTGTATATATACTAGCAGAACCGCCCAGCTTTGCTTAGGTGGAAAAAATATTTCCCGAAACACGATCGCAGCGCCATCTATCGGGTCCAATTGTCTTAACCTTTCTCGACTTCACTGAAACACAAAAAATCATCAAAATCGGTCCAGCTGGACACAAGAAATATATATAATAGATATGTACATACATATTACATGTATGTATATATTTATGTTTATGTATCAAACTGTCAGTTCGTCATGTCAGTCTTCCGGGTGTGCAAGTAAATAAAATCGGAACGTTAACTACATTACTACAAAAATCTTGTACAGACGTTGACGTACGATGGCTAATGATGATGGCCTGGAAATAGGTAAATTTAGGGTATAACAGCCAGGATATGGTCGTTAGAGTCCGGCCTGGATGATTTATAGTATCCGGCAGCAGGCAGCTCGCACTTCACCTTTGATTAATTACCGTCCCGTGAGAAAACTATCACACTGTCACACTCCATTCATTCAAACACAGTTTATCAAGTTAAAATTATTAATATGGGCACTTACTCACCCCGCGGTGATACTTTCAGCTAAATTACATGATATGACCCGGATAAATTGTTTTTTTTTTATTTTTGAGATTCAATTCAGACTATAGAATGTCCTTTTCTATTTGACAATATTAGACTAGATATGGATATCCTTTTCTTTGTCAATGTGTATTAAATGTTACCAAGAGAGGCTGCTTTTAAAACGCGAAAGCGAAACAATCGAACTTTTGCGGGGGTAGGCGTGAATACCTATATTTTAGTTTAATTTTTATGTACAATTTTCTTGGCATTGTTGCCGGGGCTATAATCATATCCACGGGCAAAAGCCAAGTGGCTATTATTATTTTATGGAATGATTTCAGATGTCACAAGTTATTACATATTACTCACACAAGAAAGTAAATTAATAGGTACCTTTATATTTTATTTCAATACAAAAATATGTTATGAAATGCATGAAGCCTGCATGGCTCCGAGAAAGTGTACTACCAATAGGGATGAGTGTTTCATGTATTATTCAAATTGTTCAATGATCGTGGCTCGCGCCGGCCTCAGTCGCTCGTTACGGCGAGAAGCCACGCGTTCGGCTAATAGCACCATTTGCCGAGATTGTCTAAAGGTTCCTGAGACGCCACCCGATTCGCCCGATTTGGACGGAAAAATGGAATCATAGTTTTGTTACATCAAAGACAATTTTCTTTTTAACTTAATTCCCTACGAATAAAGGCATGTAAAGAAACTTTCATATTACCTGACCATACAAGTAAGTATGTAAGTATTTAGAATAATCACAGTATTGAGGATCATTCTTCGGGCAAAGGCTTTTGTTTTTAAATAGCCCCATACATTACTGACAGTAAAGGTCCAACGTTTCAAATGTCCCTAAATGAATAGCGGTTTGCTATTGCGGAAGCTCTTTTGACTACGCAAGGGCCACGCCAATGAATTTTCGGAAAATATTCGCTTCTCGCATCACTGCGGCCATTGTACCAGAACCCTAAGGGACGTGCTCATTTTGGCTGAACATCAAAAAGGTGCTTACTTTAACCCCGTGGGAAATAGTTGGGTGCACCACGTTCTCGTATTAACAAAACTTTAATCTACCCGGCACGTCCCCGAGGGGAGGTTGTAGCCAGCACCGTTTTTCTAGCCAGTAGATTGTCTTTAAGACTACGTCATGGCAGTTAGCCAACGCTACCATGTGCTTCTAAAACCTAATTTTATTTCCGCACACCGAGTCAACTAGTTATAAGCTTATATGAACGTCAGTGACCGCGCATTCTATTTACAAAATAAACTGCGAATTTACCAGATTGATACTAACAATACGTCTCGCCTAACAACATAGCTCGTTCCAGCTGCAGACAACATGACGGAGCGTATTACAAGCCACTATCAATAACGTTCGTTGTGTATCACGGTATCGTGTGGCTTGGTTGTTTTGCATTTCGAGCTCTTTATTTTGCTTGTGAACAAAAAGCAGAGTGGAGTGGTGCGCTTCTTGTTACGGTACAGCGTTTTCTTGACGAATTGCGCGCCAACTGACGTTTTGTGCAGTCTGCAGGCGACACCGCCCGTCTAGACCTCACTCGGACCAAGCTCGGCTCTTGCTCTAATGTGCACGTACGAACCTTCTTTATGTTCCACAATAAACTCTCAACATACACACAAAAATTTCCAGATGTATAGAAATTTGTAGGTAGTTCGGTAACGTAAGAGCGATACGAACGAGACAAGCGTGTGTGAGTTTTGAAACCTTTTAGTTATATAAAACATATTATCGTGTAACATGAATTTTCAGCTGAAAAAAATACTACTATGTTAAAGAAATAAAGCTGGTCTGCCGAGTACTACATAGGTATGAAATGAACATAGCTTTTTGCAATCTTTGTTCCTTGTTCCTATAAACAAAAAAGGACCAAACTGTCAATTTTGAGACAATACGAAAATACTTGTAATTAGAAATAATACTTTATTACGTCTTTTCAATGATTCAATTGTTTCATTGTTGGTAAAACCATCCCTCTCCGGTTATTGTGGGAAAATCAATATGAGAAATGAACAAAACTCACCGCGCAAAACAAAAGCGGCGCGTTATCAACGACTCTGTTGAACAGTTGTGTTATCTTTTTACTTAGAGAGTCCACGAGACAACTTGCCAAATTATGGCAGGAACAATCGTTTTCTCAGTTTTCACACTGATATAAAGGTCGAACCGTCATTAAAAGGGGTAAATGGCGGAAGCTCACATAAAGGGACGACCCGGAAGTATTTTGCCAATACTTGCGCTGTGTTGTGCTTCAGGCGATCAGTCATTGTGTCAGAATACAAGCACGTTTTTGTGTTGCACTCCACTCACACTGACGTCATTCCGATAAGCTAACAATGGACAGGCTACAATGGATGCTGAAAGTTAATTTCGGATAGTCCGGGTCCGGCCTATTTTAGGATAAGGCTTTTTGACGCGAATAGCATTTGATATTCTTTGCTGAATATTAAATTCACATAACAACGAAAATAATGTATAATTCAAAATAAATTGGATGGATTTTGTATTTAATATAAAGTGATGTATACACATACATATATATATATATATATATATATATAAGATCTGGACGTTTATATGTTTTACGAGGTGGTTTCATATATATATATGGTATATATATATATATATATATATATATATATATATATATTAATGAGGGGTGGTTTCATATATATATATATATATATATATATATATATATATGTATGAAACCACCCTCGTAAAAACATATAAACATTCAGATCTTATTTTTGATGTTTTTCCTTTCTTCGGGCTCACGTCAGCGTCTCCTTCTATTTACATCTGTGCAGCACAATTCCTCGGATCTCAAGAGATTCTATGGACTTGAAAGAGAGTCCAGACCTTCTAGACCCCCTAAACATCACATATTTTTAAGTCATAGTCAATCATGCTCAGACTTTAGTAAACTGTAACTCATACCCTACTAATATCATAGATGCAAAAGTTTGTAAGGTTTTTGATTGGATGAAATTTGGCACAGATAATCTGGATTAACACATAGGATATATTGTTTTATTCCAGAAATCTACCAATGAAATAAAAATATACGCCGGTGAAAGCTGCAGAGTACAACTAATGTTCTACAAAGAACAGAATCAAGCTTAAAATATACGCGAGGTGATACAGACAGGCGTTGCTATACCCTACCTACATTGCGACTTGGCAAATGACGCGGAGATTCGCGCTGTAATGAGAACTCATTTCCATAACGTCAGTGGCATAAGTTACCCTAAGAAAAGGCATATTTGATGGTCGCTGGGAGCACACCGCCGCCCCGGGTGTGCCGTGGATGTAAATAATTACTGCGTCGTGTCGTCGCCCCGTCCCACAAGTTACTGTGTTTGCACAACTTGCCGCAACCGAAGCAAAAATTTGCTTACACACATTATTCCACGTATTATACAAAGTTTAGGGATTCAGATAAATACCAGCTCTCAAGGCGAGTTATTTAAGGTGGATGAATAATGTTTCTTGAGTAATTACAAAGATGTTAAAAATACAGGTTCATTTACATACATATCATTATCACGCTGTCGCCAGTGTTCGAGTGGAGCTATTTATTATACATGATTTTACAATTCTTCAATTGTTATTCTAGCTGCATTTCAATGTTTTTGTCCGCGATTCAGATAAGATCAAAAAGGACTTTATGTAACAGTCAACAAGTAAAACTATGAGTACTTTCACACCTACAAGGGAACCCGAGTGTCACAGGCGTTTCTTTGGAAATATTAGGGCTCCAGCGTGGCAAATATCGAGTCTATCACCGTCCCTCAGGCACGACATTACATCCATCATTGAATTTATACTAAACGTACGCAAGTTGTTTGTTTCCTCGCGATATTTTCATGGTAAATAGAACATGGGATCAAATTTCAAGCTGTAGTTGCTGTCAAGTACTTTTAACTTTGAAGTTTTAGCGAAAACGGAACGAATTTTCACTCATGAACAATCAAAGCTTAAAAAAACTTAAACTCTTAACATTGCAGAGCTCGACATCGAGCTCGAGCTATAATCTACATCAGAACTCATCAAACAAGCATCAGAACCAAATGCTAAGTGCGGAAATTGATGCAGCGAGGCGAGACGGTCGCTCAGTTGCAGTGACGGAAATTATAAAGTAGGTAGTCATTTGCGCAAGAAATTGAATTCAATTTAGTAGCAAATTGGAGGCTGCGGAACCATGGGCAGTTGTATTTACTGATCTAAAGTGTATCGATAGCTTATAGAATAATCATAAAGCAACACAAAGATTGTAAGTTCAAATCCTGAATGTATCAATGAGTTTTCTAAACGTAAGTGATGAACAGGTATTAGTCACGCCACGAGCTTTACCGTGAAGGAAAACATCGAAAAAACCTCCTTACGATTAAGAAGAAATTCAAAAGCGTATGAATAGTCGTACTTGTATAACGGCGACGGACTTGCCATCTGTCAAGTTAGTACCTAAAAGACATCCCTGGCGGAACGTGGGTGTTTGTGTACCACCTCTACACCTCTGCATATTCCTTCGGGGACCCTTGTGGAAAGGCGTGAGGGTAGATGCATATTTATCTAAACGTTAAAGTTACTTATTAATCGTTCAATCACTGAAACTCACTGGCTTATATAACTACAGATAGACGCAAATCATAATATCATCTTTTGTTAGCGAAGGACTTAAGAAAGTCGTTCATAGTGGTTTACAAGGGAGAGAGAGTGCAAATCAGTTATATTCCTTCTGAATCCAAATCAAAAGCAAATTGTTGATGCGCCACGTCGCGCCAAAATACCGCGACAGGCGTTAAAGGGATCACTCTGCCTCTCTGCCAAGCTTTCTACAAATTAAATAAAACCACAACGTTGCTCAAAGCCTGCCCAAATTTTAATTTATTTATGTATCCATTTTGTGTTACGTCAGTTTTTGGTACGGATTGCACAGCTTATAAGCGTTACATATAAGCATAATATCTATGACAGTTAATTTCGAATGAATATGTAGAATCCTTTTACAGGCTATCTTAAGAAATAGGTCGGTTGCTCAAATATATATGATCCGGCATAATTAAACGATGCATATAAAAATATTTTTTAAACGAAAATCTGCTGTAACAATAAAATTATGCATGTAGTATCTGACTTGAATCTGAAATCTGAACTTTTTTTTATCGTTTATATAGTTTCTCTTAAAATCATGTACATCGGACAGAAAAATACTCTCTTTTTAAATGTTGTTATTTTGTTCCCTTTGGAGCTATTTGTTTTCTTGAATCGTCATGAGGTATTATCAGCGCTCTACCACTTCTAAAAGACAACTGTTCTATTTTCTGAGATACCTGTATACTAAAATTAGAACAATTATGTCTTTATCATTCTTATATGAATACTTTTTAGTGTATAAATATAGATAAGTTTGTATGTACAAGTTTTAAGGTTCAGTGTTATTGCTGATATATGATAACAAATAAATCCATCAATCTGAAAAAACCCTATTTAGTAATAATGCGGTAACCGTTTTCCATCGGGTGGGCCGTATGCTTGTTTGCCACTCTCGTTGTATATAAAAAAAAAATATCTGCTTTTTGGCTATCTGGTTTCTCGTTTACCTTTTAAGCTACAAAGGGGGCAAACACATATAAGGGGTGTCATTCTCACGCCAACGAGAGCTTCCCCGTTGAGGCTACCCCATGAGATTACTGGATGGAGTAGTACAAGAATGACGACGGCGCCCCTGGTGTAGCAAGTGTAGATAGGCCATAGTGGTAGCCATCTCCCATCAGGCGGACCGCCTGTTGGTTTTTCACCTTAAGAGTATAATAAATGCGGACTTTATATTGGGTAACGTAATTTTACTTGCAATATAAGGGGTAGTCTGATCCCCAGCCATCTGCCAGCGCAACCCATCTTTATAAAGTACGCGAAATTTTCGTCGTAGCGAATACACAATGCTACTTAGGAACGGTGATATTTGCGAAGGTTTCGCAGTTTGCAGAAAGGCAACTCTTATTATTACGATCGAGAGATCACGTTCGGCGTATCTCCTTTCAAACCTGGTGAACGCGTCATAATTCCGGATATATTGACAGTTTAAAGCCGTATCAAACATTATCATCCATCCAAGTGATGGATGGACGCGTCGCATTTTTTGTTGTCATTTTGCCTATATTTACGACACAGGCAGTGCGTACCGAATTGGAAAACGATGTTTGCTCTTTATTATCCAAAATAAACAATAAAATGATTCGTAAAGCAACTAGTGTTAATGA
>JACCPG010003766.1:0-19159 GCA_016069955.1 Drepana arcuata
TTTTATCAAAGTAGAAAAATATTTTTAATATGTATTTGAATTTAATTCGAACAGAACCGTGGGGTTATGCATAAAGGTCAATATAATTCTGCCAAACATGATTGTCAAAATAAACTTTTGAACCAAAATAATTTCTCTTTAAACTGACGTTACCTCTTTGATGACCCTCTTCTCATCTTCCAGTCGCTTCATCACCTCGTCGGATTTGTTCTCTGCCTGTTGTTTCCATTCATTTGCTATTCTATCGGATTCTTCTTCAATTTGAATGGCAGTACGTCTCTCACGTCGGTAATTGTCAACGAATATTCGTTTTTCAAACTGCAGATGCCGCTGAAATTGAATTTAACGGATTGTGCAAGAGGTAAAGAGCTTAGGAATGTAAAAGCCGTCTAGCCAGGCTTTTTGAAGTGGTCGAATAAGATCAATTGCTAGAGGGTGAGCATATGCTAACGCGATCGTATTCCCGACCATAGACATTTATTATAAATAGGAACATAGGCCTGAGCCAGTAAGAATATGGCATAATGCTCTGTTCCCGTGGAGACGAGGAGCCATGTTATATCACCTGGGGCTTACGACCAAACAAAACCTGTATAAATAAAAATTTCGAAGAACTACCATTTATATACTTACTCAGTCACATGCTATACTGACTAATCATATTCAATTAATTAATGGATTTTAACATCTGAAATAAATTTATTATTATTATTAGGTATAGCTCCCTTCCTCCTTTCTTTATCTTCATAGGTGTAAAATAGCATCAAGCACTACATGATTAATTCAGGATAACAACAATTTACAATATTTACAAAAACTTTGTAAAAATAAATACTTACAGATAAAATTTAGATAATTTGGTTATTATTTGTGGCAAATCGGTATCTTTTGGAAACGTTAATACTGAATAATGGAACATAGAATAGTATGTATAGAGTGGCTGGCTACTACCTACCATTTCCATCCGTCTTCTTTCTTCTTCCCTCCTCAACTCTTCTAACGCCACCCGAATAGTACCTTGGTCTATCTCCCTCTCTTTCTGTTTTTCATTCCTTACTCTAGACTTTTTCATCTCCATACCTTCTATCAAGCTCATTTTGTTCGTTACTTGTTGATCCTTCTTTTTTTTAATTGCTGAGTGTTAAAAATATCTCATATATTAAAAAAGACAATGTTTGTACATTACAATTATGGAGAAATTTGGGTGATTTGCTCTGCGTATGTTCGTTCGCGAAGGTTCGTGTCTCAAAGAATAAGAAGGACGCATGATCACGCAAAGACACGACGAAACTCCTCACAACACCTCAAGTTCGGAGTTCATGTCTATTAGTTCATTCTACCTATGTATTTACATAGGTAGAATGAACTACTTTCGAAAGTTCTTAAATAACAAAACTTGGGACAATTTTCTCGCGAATAAACTCGCGACCTGAAGTTTCGCAGTCTTCGCAATTAAGATCTCTGACCACTAGACCAGACGGCCGTTATAATTCTGTTTCTTCAACTATTCATTAAACTGTGGTAAGTACCCAGTGAATCCAATATAAGATGCATTTAGAAGCAGATAGAGACGTACCGTCATAATGATCTTGTTCCATTTTCCTCATCATCTTCTCCAATCGCCTGTTCTCCTTGTCTCTCTCTTCTCTGACGAGTTCCTGTCTCTTACGATCGGTGGTAGCTATTTGGTGGTCGTACGCCCGTCGCCTTTCCATCATCTCGCGATAGCGTCTGTTCACTTCGGATTGTTCTAAGTGTTCCTGAAAAAAATATTTTTGGTTTGATCAGTTTTTCGTTCATTACATTTAATTGTATGTATTTTATCTATTGACTGCCTATATTGGTGGCCGAGTGGTTTGAACAGTTGCCTGCGACGCAAAGGTCGCAAGTTCGAATCCCGACTGTACCAGTGAGTTTTTTCTGAACTTAAGTACAGTGATTAGTCACACCACGAGCTTTACGGTGAAGGCAAGCACCGAGAGGAAACCTGCATACGTCTGAGAAGAAATTCAAAGGCTTGTGTATAGTCGTGCTTGAGTAACGGCGATGGACTCGCCATCTGTCACGTTGGCACCTAATATACCTCTGGCGGAAAGTGGGTGTGTGGGTATTACCTATACACCTCTGCCTACCCTTTCGGGGACCCTTGTGGGAAGGCGTGAGGACTGCCTATATCAAATCGATCGGACGCTCAAGGATGGGAACGTCAAAAGAACTCGAAGTCGGCGAGCGTGTGTGAAGAAAAAGGTTGGAGAGAAGGCGCTCTACTGCCCTGCGGAGACTGGATTTTATCCTAGTGGATACCATAGTGGAGACTTATCTATAGTGTTACGTCCCTTCAGTTGAATTAAAGATTTTCCTTTTTTTATTGTATTAAGCACTGGGCCGAAAAGCGTTACGTGATATGAACTTATTTCGTGTATACATATCTTACTTCTTACTGATATTATAAAGGCGAAAGTTTGTAAGTTTGGATGTTTACTGCTCTTTCGCGGCAAAATTGCTGACCTGATTTGGCTGAAAGTCGAAATGCTGATGGCGTATACCTAGGACTAGGACATAGGCTACCTTTGAATCCCGAAAACTTCAGTTCTAATATTATAAAGTATGTTGCTCTTTTACGGCTTAGCGGCTGAACCAGTTCTAGCAGGGAAATACATAAGCTAGTTATACAAACTTCACGCGGGTAAAGCCACAGGCAAAAGCTAGTATGTACATATACTTGCCTTCCTCCTGACGTCATCAAGCAGAGCCTTGTGCCACATCATATCCAAATCGTGTTCTGCTTTCTCTATGCTCTTTTTCTCGTCCATTTGACGTTTCTGCATTTCTTTCAGACGCACCTCATCTTGTTTTGTGCATTGCATGCCTTTCGCTCTAAATTAAATCCAATTGTCATAATAATGATCGTATATTTATTAAACGGGCTTTCTCATGAATAAATGTGTCTATTTGTGAAAGCCGCCTGAAAATCCGTTCAGGCAGCGAACTTTGTTTTAGGTACATAGTATTTTGTGATCGGCAATTGAGAGATAGGTGAACGAGGTTGTGGAAATAATGAGTGAAAAAAGATTGACGAAATAGATAATGTTATTTATCTATAGTCGATAAACGAAGTTTTTTTTTATGATTGCAATACGGTTACTAATATTAAGCGCGTGGTAATTTTTTTGCAAATGTGTACAAACAATGGCAATTAGATTCGAGTTCATGAACGTTAATGTAACTCCCGTAATAAGGTAGAATCGCATTCAGGAGTGGATCGATATTCATTTGATGAATACTTGTAGCTTACTTACATTTTCTCTCTTTCCAAAGCCATTAAGCAATCTCTTATTTTCTCCATTTCTATTCCTTCTTGGTACTCTCTAATTCTGGCTTCTTTTTGTTTGCAGTAGTCACATTCTTTTAGAGCCTGTCGAGCATTAAGTTCTTCGGTCCATTCTTCATCTTCGCCTTCCAGAAGGAGTTTGAGTTTTTGTCTTCTTAGTCAAAGGTTTGACTCTTCGTTCTTTAATAGTTCTCTTACTCTCTCTTCTGTTCTATTGACTACTAACCTGTAAATAAAAACAATATATCAATAGTATGAATTCTGTAGTCATCTGAAAAACTAAGTTTTCGAGAAAGCAGTCTGTTGCTAACACCCGTATGTTATTGAAAATGTGTTTCCAATGCGATATGATCTGAGGAATAAAATAATATAACAGATCTTTACGCCGTATCAAAAAATTATTAACCCAGCAGCTATTATTAAAGCAAAGGAAAAAAATATCAGTAAAATTGTAATTTTATGTTTTTTTTTTTCAATTTATACAATTGTATAAAATAAATAGTCACCTATATAATCTCTATGTATATAAACTCTAATCTATCTTTATCAAACTATATTGCTACTAGCGCCCTCGTAACTGTAAATTATTTCCCTTTTCAGCCATTTCAAATGTAAGGGTCGTTACGCCATCTATTGACCTGTGCTACAACTAGGGTGACTTCATCCCATGGTTATATCCTTGTAAGGTTCTAATATCTTTCATTCTACAGTCACCTGTATAATCTACATGTTACGCCATCTATTGACATGCACTACAACTAGGATGACCTCATCCCATGGCCATATCCTTATAAGGTTCTCATTGGCGTAGTCAAAGACTACTATTTAATACTTGAAGCGTAGCTACCGGATGGCTAAACGGGTCAGTGCCCCGGGGCCCCCAAGCTCAGGGGAATCTTCAGAAGAATCTGGATTACGACAAATCTGGAGCACGTCGAATTCGGAAAAAGACTAATACGGAACAAACGTTTTTAAATAGTTTTTTTGGGGCCCTAGTAATTTTTTTGGTTGGCCTTTGGTACCTAGCTACGCCACTGAAGGTTCTAATAATCATTAATTCAACAATCTACTTCATAATCAACATTAGCGTTATGTAGGTTAGCGTTCTCACAAGCCCAGGAATTATCCGATTTAATATGTAAAATATTTACCTGTTTATTCAAACAGACAACATAATCGTGCTACTACTTAAGGGAGTAGAGCAGTAATCAAAATTCAAATGTAAGACGAGTGATACCGCGTGTCTCATCTAATATTTGTATTAAAAGGCATGTGATTACTTCTCTAAATGCAGGGAGTCGTAGTCCACGACGTCGCTCAATTTCTTAACACGCTCTACGTCCACTGTCGGTTTCATTTCCAGTCGTTTCCGTTCCTGGAAGAATAGTTCGCAGTATGTATCATAATGAACTACCGAACCGCTACTTCTACCGTTTCACACTGATACCATATCTCAAAGGGAATAGTGTTTTCGATGACAGCAGGTTCTGTCTCAAGGAAAAACAATATCATAGCAAACATTCCCCGCTCATATCAAAACTCCTCCTTATCACTGTCTATTGGTGGAAACCGTATGAAAACCTGTAAGTCAGTTTATCGCCAACACATAGACGCGGGGGTCTTTTTTAGCCTGGTATATATCCCACTGCTGGGCAAATATTGTATTAAGTGCTATTTTTGTTTCGAAGCTGCCGGTAAAGCGTGTTGGCCGCAAAAAGAAGTCATTGCTCCGCATTGTAGCAACGTCTATCGCACATTAAAATATGGAAAGGCAATACTTGAAAAATGTAAGCATATATGAAGAGACTGATTAATGTGGATGAAGCCAAACAGAAGTGTAAGCCTAGAAAGACTAGCGGTTAATCTACTCTCTGCCTACCCCGTAGGAGTGATGGTATAAATGTATAAAGAACTTACTTTCCAGAACTGAAATGGGTGTCCAAAATAAACGGACGGCTGGTGTTGCTTTCCTCGTAACTTACTCACAACCATTTTGGAGCACAATAGATTCACGACAAGTTGTAAAAGCGACAGACGCTTTATTTATCTGATGATATCGAAGCACGCCGACTCAGTAAGCATCGATCCAACTTGTTGCTTTGACAACGAAACCATTGATGGATGAAGCCCTATTTGACTTTACACAACGTAATGGGTATTGTAGAATTTAGTCTAAACTCTTGATTCTTTAACAGAAAGAAAAGCCAAATAAGTGTTGATATTCGACGGCCGTCTGGTCTTGTGGCTCCTGACTGCGAATCTTCGGGTTTGATTCCCGCTAAGGGCAGATATTTGTGCGATGAACACGAGTATTTGAAGCTTATTCTTGGATGTTCTATGTATTTATGTATATATCTATCTCTAAGTATGTATATCGTTGTCTGGTTTCCTTCATGGTACAAGCTTTGCTTAGTTTGAGAGGTAAGAGAGGTAGGGCATAACGGGTTTCCCGTTCGAATTTGGAGCTGCCCGACTGGGGCAGGACCTCCACTTTATAGAAGTCCGTAGCCAAATGACACATTTTTTGTGTTGTGTTCCCACGCGGTGAATAAGGTTTCCAGTAATGAGTTCCTTGGGGAGGGGGGAGGATTGTTACATTGTGTTGGAAGCAGAGGGATTAGTCCTATGAAAGTGCAGGAAGTCGAAGTGCATCGCAAGTTCAAATGCACGACTATACATATGTACGTGTTTGACTTTGTTGCAAACGTAGGCAGGTTTCCTTCGATGTTTTCCTTCACCATAAAGCTCGCGGAAGTTCAGAAACTTTGGAAAAGAAATGCTTTCAATCTCCGTGTGAAATATAGTCTAAGGCGCCAACTAAAGGCAGGCTTTGTTAATAACTTGGTATTTTTTACCCTCATCATAATATTATAATTAACTTAGGCTCCTTAATAAAAGCTCAGCCATCAGTCTCTAATCTTATAAAGCGTATAATAGCACACTAATCTCGTTATATTCGATGTTAGCGTAATTCCAGCGAACGTTAAGTTTACGTCAAGATATTGTTAAAATATATATCCTCACGCCTTCCCACAAGGGTCCCCGAAGGGGTAGGCAGAGGTGTATAGGTAATACCCACACACCCACTTTCCGCCAGAGGTATATTAGGTGCCAACGTGACAGATGGCGAGTCCATCGCCGTTACTCAAGCACGGCTATTACATACGCCTTTTGAATTTCTTTTCAGACCTATGCAGGTTTCCTCTCGATCTGGAGGATTTTTATCGAATGTAGATTAATTCAGTTATTATTTCCAAATATTCTTATCAATATGTCTTCTTAAAGCGATACGTAATTGGTAGGTAAGTACTACTCTATCGTTTACTAAAATATGTTATTTGAATATCAAGACTACCCTTTTCGTTCCCGATTACACCTTATACCTTTCGTTTTTCGAACCCTAATATTTGCGCTAGTCATAAGTAAATTTGTATTTCTCAATTTAAGTGAATAATTGTATTCTTTTGAGAAATAAAATGTTTTAAACCGTAGATCTCGTAGCTCGTTAATTTAATTTAACGAGTCTGTATTGATCACATTTGATGCGGGGGTAACTACGGGGCGCTACTAGTCTCTTATAAAATACAAGTCATACAAACTTTGGCTCTATATTGGTATCATCTATAGATATTACGAACGGCCATTACAAAATTTACAAATTAGCTCGATCTTAGGAGTCAAACGCGCCGCGCTACGGAGCAGGATAAATTAATTAAAGTCCTCTATAATATATAAGAGCACATACGTGTAATAATCCGAGGCACCGGGGGAATCTAGCCCATTACTTTGAGTGTACAGACAGATTTATGACCTTATATTAGTGGTTAATTTACTTAATAGCTCGGGTGGGGACGGGTGCCGTAGTATGGGAAAACAACACTATCCTTATTGAACTTGTGATTTTGTTACGTTGAATGTAATATAAACTTCTATTTAGAGCAAAATCAAAATCTTTTTATTTCACATAGGCCCAGATGGGCACTTATAAAACGTCGAAAAAGAAGAAGCACCTATCAAGCACGAAGAGCCTATCCTAGAGTTCTGAAGGAGTAGGCAGAGGTTAACAATACCATTTTTTCGCCGGAGATAGGTATATTTAGGTGCCAATGTGGCAGATGGCGATTTCTTTCGCACCTCTATAATTTCAAATGTCAAAAGTTTGCTTTGGATATTTTTCTTCGATGTAAAGCTTGTAGTGTGACTTCGTTAATCAATATAATTATTGGGGAAACACATATGTTAAATGTATGATTTAATTAAATATTTTTTTATACTACAAGAGTAACAAACAAGCACACGTCCCACCTGATGGGAAACCGTTACCGTAGCCTATTTACGCTAACGATACCGAAGTATCACTTGCGCGCTGCCATTCTATGCTCGGAGAGTTATACTGTGTTAACAGCATCAGCAGTCATCATACGACTAATGCCTCTGCTGCAAACACAATATAACAATCCTCCCCCCTCTCCAAAGAGCTAATTACTGGAGACCTTATTCACCGCGTAGGAACACAACACAATAAATTGTGTAATTTGGCTACGGACTTCTACAAGGTGGAGGTCCTGCCCCAGTCGGGCAGCTCTAATTTCGAACGGATAACCCCCATATGCTCTACCTCTCTTAAAATTATTATTTTTAACTCAATAAGTGCTCTCTGTGTCCTTTACAATTATTAAACTTTTTTTTCTTTTTTCGTTGTTATAATATGAAATAGCTATGAGGGTTAGTCAGGTACAAGCATACGCCCATGCAGTGGCATTCCAGCCGATTAAACCAGCGAACAGTCACGCAAGCTGTATATATTGCTTCCTTACTGCCATTACTGTTTCTAAAGGCAATAAACATGGCTACGAGGCTACGAGCTACGCCCGCCCTTTGCAAATTGGAACAGTGTATGCTAAGCGCTTTACATGCTAACGCTAAAACAGGGCCTTATATAGTTTTTGAGAGCTGTAGTGACTCGAGTAGCCTGCAGCACAAAGCTTGCAAGTTTGAACCCCAACTGTATCAGGGTCTCCTTCTGAACATAAGCACAGTGATGAAACACACCACGAGTTTTACAAACATTGGGAGAAAACCTGCATGTATTTGAAAAGCAATTCAAAAACGTACCTATGCAAAGTCTTGCCTATGAAACGGCGATGGACTCTCTGGCTACGAACTTAACGAGGCAAACAACACGACTCGGGCTTAGTTTATTTACTCCATGTAAACTCCATGTATTCATGTACTCCAGTATTTTTACTCCATGCCACGTGTGGGTAGTGGGTAGGTAGGTATACGTCTAGGCTGTTTCATCACAGCCTTTTGTTTAGGCACAAAGGGGCGCTGCCTACGACCCTTCACTTATATCGGCCATAGTGCATTCAATATGCAGTACTTGAAATGGAATCAGCAATGAAGAGATTCGCAAAGCAACTGCTGTGAATGTTGGTGCCATTGTATACATGAAGAAAGGTATATTGCAATAATTTAGATAATTGAGATAGCCCTATATATAAGCTGCATAGATAAAGATTGCCGAAAGTTTCTGAAAGAATTAGAGAAATTAGAAAGTTCGAACGTGATCGAACTTTCTTATTCAAATCGATTTAGGTATAAAATCGATCGAATGCTCAAGGATGGAATCGTCAAGAGTACTCGAAGCCGGCGAGCATGTATGAAAAGTTTGATTAATTTGGACGCAGCGAATGAGCGAGAAAGCGAGAGAATAATTAATAGCTAAATTGCTCTCATTATAAATAAATAACAGAGAGAGAGATGAAGTGGGCTCTAGGCGGCGACTTTGATGCAATCTGTGAGCTTCCAAAATGTAAATTGCTCTACCGTTCTTAAATGGACTGTGCTAAAGCCAAGCCTAGACTGGATTTACAAACTTTTAACACCGCATTACATACTTGCGACATGATATATCTGCACAGTGTTTGAGCAAATGCTTCGAAATGTATAAATGGTGCAACTGTATGCTATCTTACTAGTTTGTAAGTTTGGATGTTTGTGGTTCTTTCACGGCAAAAGGGCTGAGCCGATTTGGCTGAAAGTTGAAATGGTGATAGCTTATACCTAGGAATAGGACTTAGGCTACTTTCTTTTTTTTTTATCCTGAAAAATTATTTTATTTATTTATTTATTTATTTATAATAATATATCCTCACGCCTTCCCACAAGGGTCCCCGAAGGGGTAGGCAGAGGTGTATAGGTAATACCCACACACCCACTTTCCGCCAGAGGTATATTAGGTGCCAACGTGACAGATGGTGAGTCCATCGCCGTTACTCAAGCACGACTATACATACGCCTTTGAATTTCTTCTCAAATTTCTATATTATAATGTATGATGCTCTTTTACGACATAGCGGCTGACCCGATTCAAGCAGGAAAATTTCCAAAGCTACTTTTTGTACCGCTGGCGAAGACGCGGGCATAAGCTAGTATATTATATATGTCAAAGTTTGTGAGGATGTTTGTAATCACGCCAGAGCGGCTTAACGGAATTGGATGGAATTTGGTACAGATATAGATTTTTTACTGGATTAACTCAAAGATATGCATATATACAAAGCAAAAGTGTGTGCTAGTAGAGGCAGAGGAAGACCACGTCCCAACTACCTGGATCAAATAGATCGGACGCTCAAGGACGGGAACGTGAAGAGTACTCGAAACCGACGAGCATGTATGAAGAGACTGATGTATGTGTACGAAGTCGAAGTGAAAGAGGTATGTAAGTCTAGAGAGAACTGGCGCTCTATACTCACTGCCTACCCCGTTAGGGACTCGGCGTGATGATATGTATTTAAGTATTATAAATATGTATATTGATGCTTAGATTCCAAAGTACAAACTTTGAAGTTTGGGACTGGGTCAAACAGGTGGTAAATCCTACCAGTATAAAACCGGCTATGAAAAAAAAACTAATTAATGGTAAAACCGTTTAAAATCAGTTGAGCCGTTTTTCATCTTATTGAGTTCAGATATGTATAGCCATGGTGGCCGAGTTGTTCGAGTAATCGCCTTCACCACAAGGATTGCAAGGATGAGTCCCGACTGTTTCAATAAATTTTTGTGAACATGACTCGTCACACTGCTGCCTAACAGTGAAGGAAAACATCGAGAGGAAACCTGCATACGTCTGATAACGTATATAACTTTTGCCTACCCCTTGGACCCTTGTGGCTGTGCCTGATGATATACGTACTACATGTACATAACAGCATTGCTCTGGGTGTAAAACATAGATAACCGCGGGGCGCAGCTAGCAGTGTTTTTATAACAGTTATCTTAATAACTGTTATAAAAACACGAAATAATTCATCCTGAATTATTTCGTCTAAGTACCTACGTACTTTTCAGTTCACGTGAGCATGTGTTCGCAAGCAGGCCCGCCGCTAGCTGTTTCGTCGCCCGCGTGCAATACCGATTATGCCGCCCTACGCCTACTTACTCTTGAGTTTTGTCAAAAAAAGGATAATCAATGTTTTCTCATTATGGTGGGATTCTCTGGGAATCCCAAGGTGGATTCAGACCAGGAAAAAGATGTATGGATCAAACCTTCTCGCTTCGAGGAATCGCGGGAAGGTTTTTGGATGTTAGCTAGAAAGTTTTCTGCCCTTTCGTCGACTTAGAGGAGGCATTTGATAGAGTCTCACGAAAGGAACTCTGGGACGTGTTGCCTGGATATGGAGTGAGTAGTAAGTAGTTCCCTACTGCATGCCGTGAAATCACCCTTGATGTCACCCTGGTTTGATGTGCAGACGAGGGGTCAAACAATGGTATATCATGTTTGCCTGCCTGTTCATTATATATCTAGATAACTGTCTGAGAGCACTAAGAACGAACGGATGGGGAGTGGCAATGGGAAACTTAGTTGTCAACTGTCTTCTATACGCCGCGCCGATGACGCGGTTTTACTGGCGTCATCAGACGGCGAACTGCAGTCACTAGTTACCATAGTGAAAGAAGAATGTGAAAAGAAGGGGCTGCGCCTAAACGCTGGCAAGACTAAGGTTCTGGTATTCGAAAGAGATGAACAAGTGACCGAGTGTGTTATTTCGGTGAATGGGCAAATTCTAGAGCAAGTGAATGAAATTGTATATCTAAGAGGCATGTTCACGCGAGATGGAAAGTATGGAAAGTATGAAAAAGATATTGAAAGAAGGATAACTGCAGGTAATAAGGTGAATGGGGCCATGTCGGCGTTGATGGGCAATAAAATTCTGAGCAAAAATTATCGAGTTACTGTCCACCATGCGATATTGGTGCATACTTAATTGTATGGCAGCGAATCCTGGGTATGTCATAGGAAGCTTGAAAGCAGTTGAGATGCGATCTCTTCAAAAAATGTGCGTGAGTAACGATCTTAGATCGAATCCACAATTAAGATATTCACAAATCAACTGGCGTGAATGAGGGTCGGTTCGTATATGTAAAGGCTTCTTGCCTTTACATTTGCGAAATTTTGAATGTTGAGATTTAATTGTGAAAATAAATCCTTGACAAAATTTAATAGATCTTCACCCGTGGAGCTGGTGATCGGACAGAAACCAATGAAATTTTCTTATAATCCTCTTTGGGAGGTTTTGTAAAAAAGAAACAATATTTTAATATGAGCTACGTTGGGGTTACGGACACTTTATATTTTTAGAATCTGCATTAACTTTGATGTATAATTAATAACCTTTTATTTAACATTTAACAGCCTAGTAATTCAAATAAGAGAAATTACCAAAAATAATAGATATTTTTACCTCATAAAAAAAATGTGTTTTCTCCGTGATTGCTTCGCCACCTTGTAATCACCCACACTTAATTAGGATTATGAAAAATAAAAAAAATATATAAATTGCCTATTGGTCGCGCGCTACCTAGCCGGTGACCGGCTAGCCCGCTGCACGCGCCCCAAGTTGGTATCCTATGCGCGCCTTCTGCGTAGGAGTCGAGCGGTCAGGGGTGCAATGACTTGAATTAGGTATGAGTCACTCGATTTGCCGCCCCCTGGACGTGCCGCCCGCGTGCGGTGCACGCCTTGCACGCCCGCTTACGGCGGCCCTGTTCGCAAGCCCTAAGTACGTAAAGGAATTTGATACCACTTCCGCCGTATATTACGGATGTGTACTTTACATTAGGCTAGGGGTGTCTCTATGTGCTTTTCATAAATTCATAAATGTATTTTCATATCTCAGAATTGTTTTATAGTACATCTCCTATTAGTTTGATAAACGCCTAGGGGGTACTACGCCTAAAGGGGTAGGCAAAGGTCTGTCAGATGACCATTCCATCGCCCGAAGGAGTAGTCAGAGCTGTAACAACACCCTCTTTGCACCAGAGATATATTTAGGCACCAAAATGGCGAGTCCATCGTCGCTCCTCAAGGACGCCTATACATATGTACACACGTCTTTAAAAATCATCTTTACGTGCCCAGGATTCCTCTCAAGATTTTCGAGAATTTGAGTCATAACTAGTATGAGAATAAATTCAAAGACGTGTGTGTAGTCTTGAAAGCCTCAATAGGGCTTCCTTAGAAGACTGCGAAAGTTTAAGAAGTTACTGGTTACCTATTGGCGGAACGCGTGATTGAGCTACTTTAGTAGTTAAAAAAAATATCAAAATTACAACTCATAGTTGCCAGCCCTACATTCGAGTAGGCGTCCTTATAGGTATAGGGTGAACGACTTAGGGGCTGGTCACATTGACGTACGCTTATTCACGTTTTAAATCAATAACTTGATGTCTTTATTGTAACGTGAACCTTTAGTGAAAAGCATAGAATTTTATAAAAAAAAATATAATAAATAATATATCCTCACGCCTTCCCACAAGGGTCCCCGAAGGGGTAGGCAGAGGTGTATAGGTAATACCCACACACCCACATTCCGCCAGAGGTATATTAGGTGCCAACGTTACAGATGGCGAGTCCATCGCCGTTACTCAAGCACGACTATACATACGCCTTTTGAGTTTCTTCTCAGACGTATGCAGGTGTGACTAATCACTGTACTTAAGTTCAGAAAAACTCATTGGTACAGTCGGGATTCGAACTTGCAACCTTTGCGTCGCAGGCAACACTGCTCAAACCACTCGGCCACCCCCGCTTTTTAGAATTTTAATTATTGAATTTGTCAAATTCAGCTTAGTGATGTCTTTAATTCTCTATCTAAGGAATTATATACGAGTTATTTATTTAAAAAGAAGTTATTTATAAAAGAGACAATAATTATAAATTATTATAAATAAGGATATTTTCCGAACTAATGATAGATGCACAGTGGTCAATAGTCCTTAGTAGCTCTATCTAGGATTAGTGATTTCTGATGGAATTAATATAAAAAGAATTAATAATTAACCTTATTGACAATTTCAATACCGTAAACAAGTTCTGCAAAGTATTAACCAAATGAGTGAAGAAAGATTGACGAAACAGATATACAAAGCAAAAGTGTGTGCAAGAAGAGGCAGAGGAAGGCCACGTTCCAACTACCTGGATCAAATAGATCGGACTCTGAAGGATGGGAATGTTCAGAGTACTCGAAACCGACGAGCATGTAGAGACTGATGAATGTGGACGAAGCGAAAGAGGTATGTAAGTCTAGAGAGAACTGGCGCTCTATACTCTCTGCCTACCCCGTTAAGCACTTGGCGTGATGATATGTATGTATGTATGTATTAACCAAATTGATAGTAGTATATATAAATGGTTATTATTAACGTTACAATACAAATTCTATTCCTAATATTAAATTATTCGAATATGATTCACAAACCATCAACTTTTCCAAACATCTGCTGCATCGATAGAGAAAAAGCATATATTTATATAGCTCTAATGAAATGTATATTTATTCTATTGATTTATCCCATAAAACTAGGCGTACATACATAATTGAAGTAAGGAAACATCATCCTAAATTCAACTCGATTTAATCAAGATAATACCAGGTCTAACCGGATCGGGCGGGGCGTAACCAGTTCAAGTTGGTAAGGAATTAAATCTTATAACAAAACGTATGATAGATATGAATCCACGCTTTTCATCTAACACATAGTAGTATTTGAAGATTATCTTTTGCAGCACTAAATCGTATTTTTTCTGCCTTTCTTTTGCATTGGATCGAATTGCAGTTTAATACCACCGAGATAATCATCGTTCCAAATGTTATTCAAGGAAACCTTTGGTACTGCACCCATTACCTCATTGACTGCACCCATAAAAATACGCAAAAAGACTAATGTCAAAAGACATAATATAATAACCATCTACATTCCCCAAAGATTTCCCTTAAACCAGATTAAGGTACATAACGACATTAATGGCCTCGTCCTTTGAGAACGCAATTTGGAAACTTAAAAACATTTCTACCCATTTGAGAAGGCATCAATTTTACCCCTCGAACAATAGGGAATGACCTTAAGGATTGTAGTACGCATGCGCCTCTTAGCCCAGCTAAACTGTCATGGCGCCTCAGTTCGCGTATTGACAGCATCGAGCGAAGCGTCTTTCTGTCGCCGCGTTTTTCAACTGTACCTACGACCTGAAAATCGTATTAATTAGTGCTTCAGTGTTAGTGTGAAGTAGCTATTCAGAACCTCATTATTTACTTAAAAAATACTAAACAGTTTGTGTGTAACCGGATTTTTCTGGATCGGACCGCCAGCAGCCAACCGTGAGTAGTTCAATGGGGTTATTTGTCTAAAAACGCCTTTTAATGGGTGTTCTGATCGTAGATAAACCTTTTTAGGGTGGTTATGCTTGTGTGCGTTACTGACTGTAGGTACACACTGGTGTATTTATGTGTGTACTTACGCACACTTGAATATGTAGTGCAGAAAAAATCTTTGAAAGTTCTACACCCACGACACGTCTGTTTAGACAAATTGTTCTTCGGCTGACTTTTATGAAAAGTTTCTTTATAACGTTATAATCGCCCACGTTAAAGTTACTTACCTTTAACACTCCGAATTTAGTTCTAAATTAGGTTAGTTTTATTTTAAGTTCATATAGCTTCAATACTACGTGGGTATGTGTCACATTTTATAGTTTAGTGTAGTAATAAGTATAAAGTTAGTATTTATATTTTATTGGCTATGGCCGCTGTCTCACTGGCCTATAAGCGTATTTCATTAGTTACTTTAGCTGGAATTGTATAATCCTATGTGTTAATCCGGCTAATAATCTATATCTGTGCCAAATTTCACCCAATTATGTTCAGCCGTTCTGGCGTGATTGGGTTACACAAACCGCTCAAACTTTCGCATAGTATTGTTAGGATCTTGGAGAATTAAGGTTAAATTAAATTAATTAAGTTAAATTAATTAAATTGCATTCGGGAACGTAACTTTCCTCCAAAAAGAGAAAAATACATACATATGGATGAATACATATGTATTCGGACACCATTTCCTTCACGGGCAGGCAGATAGGGCAGCGCGCCTGTTATTCTTATAGTTATAGACCTCTTTCGAATCACCCACATTCATCAGACTCTTCAGACATGCTCGTCAGTTTTGTTCGGTTCAGGTTACTCCTGACGCTCCCATCCCACAGGATATGGGAGCGTCAGGAGTAAAAGGTAATACAGATCAATAATCTTGATGGCCTGGCAGGCTTGATGATCTGGCAGGTATTTTTTCTTGGAAACGGTGGTAACTTTAGTCTATATTAAACGTGACGTTCAATAAGTGTTCCCTGTGTCCCTAATGTTGAATAAAATATTTTGATTTTTTTTTTTGATTTTGATGTTTTCCTTCACCGAAAAGCTCTGTGACTTAACACTGTACTTACCTATGTTTTGAATACTGAATGACAGTCGATATTCAAACCAACCTTATTGTTGTCAGACACCTACTCAAACCAGCCACCACGGCTCTTACAATATGAGAAATGTGAGTGGTTTGAGTAGTTGCCTGTAACAGAAAGATTGTAAGTTCGAATCTGAACTGTACCAATGAGTTTTTCTGAACTTAAGTACAGTGATTAGTCACACCACGAGCTTTACGGTGAAGGAAAACCTCGAAAGGAAATCTGCATACGTTTCTTACATTCATACATTCAAAGGCCTATGTTATGTATAGTAATTATTCTCTCTGCCTACCCCGTTAGGGACTTGGCG
Source organism: Drepana arcuata (assembly GCA_016069955.1). Lineage (NCBI taxonomy): Eukaryota > Metazoa > Arthropoda > Insecta > Lepidoptera > Drepanidae > Drepana > Drepana arcuata. The sequence continues at coordinate 16,441 of JACCPG010003766.1, forward strand.
TGATGATAAGATGATGATGATGATGATGATGTATAGTTGTGTTTGCGTAACGGCGATGGACTCGCCATCTGCGTTCCGCACCCTCTGCGTTCACGTCTAGCACATTTATTACGGCACGAACTGGGGCCCTTGCCTTGCCATTATTTAACCGAGTGAAAAGGACGTTCTAACTACCTAACTAACCCAGATAATATCGATCGACCACTCTAGGGTGAGAACGTCAGGAGAACTCGAAACCGGCGAGCATTTATGCAGAAGCTAATGTAATTGAAACGAAAGAGTTCTAAGTCTAGACGACTGGTCTACTACTACTACTCTCTCCATCCCGTAAGAGCCTCAGTGAATGAATACCATTATACTAGTAAATTTAGTCTTTAATGCAGCTCCTTCCATTTACCTCTGTCTGGTACTATCTATTGACCTTCTCATATGTCGTGAGAGCCCGTTCTGTGATCTGACTACTTAATTTTACTGTTGGTTTTCGCCTCTTTCCATAAATATGTATAACGACAGAACTCCTCCAAACATCAGCTGAAAAGTACACGTTGGTAATGTCACAAGTTTAGTTAATTCATTTTGCCTATATCGCTCTTGAATGTAATGTACACGCAGCCATGTTGCCGTTAACGCAAATTTATTCATTGGATATCGTCCACTGCTGGCCGAGTAGTTGTGTGTCTATCTATATATGTATAAGATATTAGCTGTGCCATAGGTTTCACCAGCGTGAATTTTTCATTTCTGATTCACATTTGATTCAAAGTTTTTTATGGCTTAAAACATATCCTATGTGTCCAACTAATAACTTAAATATGCCATATTTCATCCAATTCCGTTCAGCATTTAAGGTGAGGAAAGCGTTTCTTCGATAGCTCTATAAGCACGCCTATGTCTATAATCGATACTTGTACTAAACTAACTTTCAATTGGGCCACTCAGGTTCAAATTCTTTGGAGTACGCACCAACTAGTAAAGATGTACAAAATCTTGCAAGGGAATTTGATTCTTTCGACCTACACAAACTATTGGACTTCCAATCCCCTCTCAATTCCCTCCTGGACTCAAGTGCGACTACTGACTGTGCTGTGCTGGCAGGTGAATGGAAGGGATTTTGAATGAGTGTCTGGCATACGCAGAAAGAAGGTGATGGCCTTTATAGGCTGTGATTCCTTTTACTTTATTTATTTCAATTTTTTTATGTATTTCTCCGTTTGCTCGACCAAATTAGCGTAAATAAAATAAATAAATCATATTTGTAGGATGTAATAGAACGGTTGTTACGTGGTTTTGGACATATTAAAGGACGTCTTGAACAAGGAGACTAATGTTTTCGCTCGGCGAAACAGCATTACCAGACAACATGGCAATGCCGCCAGTCTACTTGGCAGCCTTCCACGTGACATGGATTTGGAGCATTTATTTTATTAGTAAATATGTACAGCGTTTTTATCGTTAATTGTTTTATTATAATTGCATAACAGATAGGATTGGGGAAGAAAGGTTGACGAAAGATATCAATTTATATTTAAAATTCGTTTGAGGGGCGCAAAAGAAGACAACGGTTAAACTACCTGAATGAAATCGATGGAACGCTCAAGGATGATAATGTCAAGTGTATTCGAAACTGGCGGGCGTGTATTAAACGACTGATGTATATTGATGAAAAGAAAGAAGTCTAATGAGAGCTTACTCTGCATGCCATTCGACGCGATTATTGATATACTAGCTGTGTCCGCGACTTCGTCCGTTTAGAATAGTGACTGGGCAGATTTTTTGGATACATCTTATAAGATATGTTACGAGAAGCTTGCCAAAATATATTAGTGAAAACCACATCTAAATCGGATAAGCTGTTTCTGAGATAAGCGTGCATAGACGCACAGATAAACAGACTATCTATTCCATCAATCATTGTTTTGGGCGTTGATTAAGGTCCCAATAATATTTTTTCTCATATATTTTCCATGTATAGACAGCGATCCGTTACGTTTTTATTATTATTTTTACATTATATGTATTGATATATCAAAAGGTTTAGCATGTTTCTGTTATAAGGTAGTGTAAATCCTTTGGACATTAGGAAAAGTACCACAGTGATTCTCGCCGCGAGAGAAAAACCCCTTTTACCATTAAGCTTAGGGTAGGTTTTTTTCTTCTATTTTTATGATTTTCCTTCCCCATTGTTTGCGCGAACGACTTCGCTGAAAATACTCCCCAAATTAAATGACGCTTTCTTACCTCAGAATGATATGAAAAAGACCTTTTCATGAATGCATTTACGTTTGCAATTTTCACGTATTGTTTTTCTTTTAATTTGCAGTCTGCCAGTATGGTGATGTAATGCACACAAAAATGGCCAAGTGTGAGTTCGGATGGTTCTGTGTGCTGATTCTTAGGACCATAGAAGTCATAGATTTAGTCCGTATTTATTATGATTAATTAGTCTGTAGTCTATAAATATAGAACAATTGTCTGTATTTATATCGAAATTGTAAAATCTATATGAAGTGCGCAAAGGGTGGAAGTACGTACGGAATGGAGAAATGGAAGTGGAGAAAAAGAATATATTTTATGTTTCAAAATATCAGGAGCCGTGGTGGCCGAGTGGTACGAGCAGTTGCCTGCGACGCAAAGGTCGCAAGTTCGAATCCCGACTGTACCAATGAGTTTTTCTGAACTTAAGTACAGTGATTAGTCACACCACGGGCTTTACGGTGAA
>JACCPG010003771.1:0-28758 GCA_016069955.1 Drepana arcuata
GTCCCCCGCCCAGCTTCGCTTGGGTGAAAAATTTTACCTCCCTGAAACACGATCGCAGCGCCACCCGTCGGGTCCAATTGAGATGTAAGCTATCCTATCTTTTAAGTTGGATCAAACCGCACACGGTGTGAAAATTTGATTGAAATCGGTTAAGTAGTTTAGGAGTCCATCGCGGACAAACAACGTGACACGTATTTTATATATATTAAGAAGTTATATATCGATGCAAAAAGACCAGATGAATATTTTATTTTACAAGGTCTTGCATTTTGCAGTCAAGGAGTTAAATTTTCAGTTTTCCATAACTCAAACATATTGTCTACATTACATTACATTACTTTATATTATATACTTATATATTACATTATATGTAGACAATATGTTTGAGTTTTGTAAAAAAATAGCAGATTGTTATTGGTTTCGTTTGGCGGCAGATAGTCTGGCACTGCGGGGTTTGTTCACTGGCTTTTGGCAACTTAATGTGCTAAAGGGGTCACTCAATAATTACGTAAGGATCCCGAGAGAGGGATCACAAGAACACCACATGCCCTTATCTTATTTGAAAACATTATTACGTAATATTTCAAATTGTGCGGTTTCTAACAAAGACTGGTGGTAAAATACTTTTTTATTTACGTCGAAAAATTTGTTTAACTTGACGTCAAGTCACGAAAAATTTATTTGGGCAGATATCTTTGGTGCTCTTCATAAGCAGGTTAAAAGTGGGCAAAATCGTTCATACGTAATTATTGTATGAGCCCCTGAACCTGTATACGACGTGACGTGTTCCCAGGTCTGACATGACCAAATATTATATTTGTGAAGTGTTTGCGTGTTTGTGAAGTCATATGCGAGCAGAATTAAAGGTACAGTTAAGCTTGCATCCGGCACAAGCGATGCTGAAAAGATAAATATATATGAACAAAATTATTGAGAAGGATATTAATCATACAACAAGCTTTATGGTGAAGGAAAACATCGACAGGAGACTTGCATCCGTTTGTGAACGATGATAGACTTTCCTTCTGTCACGTTGACAATTAAATATATCGCCGAGAAATAGAGGGATTTCTTATAGGTCCTTCTTATTCTCATTCGAGGACCCTGGTGGAAAGTCGTGAGAATCTAAGAAGAGGATAAAAAACATGAGTAGTTCTTTCATCACCACAAAGGTGGTAATTGTTTAGCAAGCACGATATCCGCCTGATGGTAAGCGATTACCTACACGTTAGGGGCCTTCCATTCAAATCGTGAGGCATTTTTGTGAATTTTTCGACCCCACCTCCCCCCTTGGTGAGATTTCGTTTTTTTCGATTTTGCTCAATTCCCTCTCTCCACTAATCTTCTAAAAGAGATTCTTCAAAATGTATGTTTTGGCTAGTTTTCAATATATGTATTAAATTTGTCAATATTTAATACTAAGCAAGAAAAGCATATCATATTTAAGAAAAAACAATCACGCATTTTACACCGTTTTCTGCTAGAAAAAAAAATACGTGATATTTGCTAAGACCCCCCACCCACCAAAGTGGGATTTGGAAAGATTTAGCTTGATCCAATCCCCCCAGGGTGTTCTAGGGGGGTATCTAGTTCAATTTTTTTTCTAGCAGAAAACGGTGTAAATTGCTTGAATTTTTCTTCACCTTACATAACGTAGCTACGAAACGAAAGATGTTATAGCAAACGCCTTATCATTGATATTATTGAAGCATATGCCTTATCATCGAATGGTGTGAAGTGTGGAACGTTCTGCGATGCTATATAAGTACAAAAAGTATAGCTTAGACACTGCAAGCAGACCTTTATACGCTAGAATAGCTAAGGTTCGCCAGCCAAGGCCCCGTTCACCGACATAGTATACCTAGGTAATAATAACCCTATTCTATGTGCGGTTTGTAATGTTTACTTTACAAAGGGACTTTTTATTCTTGCTGTTTAGGCAAAAAATCCTCACGCCTTCCCACAAGGGTCCCCGAAGGGGTAGGCAGAGGTGTGTAGGTAATACCCACACACCCACTTTCCGCCAGAGGTATATCAGGTGCCAACGTGACAGATGGCGAGTCCGTCGCCGTTACTCAAGCACGACTATACATACGCCTTTGAATTTCTTCTCAGACGTATGCAGGTTGCCTCACGATGTTTTCCTTCACCGTAAAGCTCTTGGTGTGACTAATCACTGTACTTAAGTTCAGAAAAACTCATTGGTACAGTCGGGATTCGAACTTGCGACCTTTGCGTCGCAGGCAACTGCTCGAACCATCCGGCCACCACGGCTCTTTTTACTCTTGCTGTTTAGGCAAAAAATCAAAATCTAAATACATATTTTCATTTCACATAGGCCCAAGTGGGCACTTATAAAACGTCGAAAAAGAAGCACGGTTCGGGTTGGTCGCTTCCATGGAGAAGAACCGGCAAGAAACTCCATGGTTACTCTTTTCAAATCATTGACAATTTAATCTAAGCCTTCATGGCCGAGTGGTTCGGGGTAGTGCAACACAAAAATGCAAGTTCGAATCCCAACACAGCCGTCCTTACGAAAAGTGCAATAACTAGGTTTAAGCTGACTTCGAGAATAATCCAGTTAAAGTTTTTTTTTTTGTATCTCCATCACTATATCAAAGTTCGACTTGAAACTTTTACTGTACGGTAGGTAACCACGTACAGAATGTTATGTGGTAGTTAATGTTTGCAAACAGTTCGAATGAGTTTTTCTGGACTTAAGTACAGTGATTCAAATATTGAAATATTCAAATTCAAATATTTATTCAAATGCCAGAAAGAGGATACAATAAAATATTTATATTATATGGAAAATTTACAATAGCAAGAATATGTATACAGTGGAACTTATTATCTAGTCTTATTAGGTAAACTTATCGAGTTTTAGAAATGTATAATTATTAGTATAAGCAAAATTGTATTATTATGAATGTGCCCTGGTTCTCGAACTAGGTCTAACCTGTATCTTGAGAGCCAGGGTATATGGTATACAGGTCTTGGGTATATGGTGGCAGTTTAGGGATAACATTGAGTATTAATTATGAAGTACCTGGATGACCGAGCTTAGCTCGGTATTTTTCACATTTAGGTATATTATTTCGTACGAATGACATACCTATGACAGCCAAACACTTATTGGCTTAAAGTTTGTTGCTAAGCAACGCTTTATTGTTCAATTGGGAAATTCATATTCTAATGAAATTGTAAGAGATTTTAATTGCCTTAAAACACAGACAAAACGACTTTCTTTTTAAATGAAACCTAGGTAGATCGATTTATCGCCCCCGAAATGCCCCCACTACCAAATTTCATCAAAATCGTTGGAGCCGTTTCCGAGATTCAGATTATATATATAGATATATATACAAGAATTGCGCGTTTAAAGGTATTAGATAGATAGATAGATAGATTAGATAGATAGATAGATAGATAGATGTGTGTGAGTGTGAATGTGTGTGTGTGTGATTTTATTATTTACCGATATAACACACTCGGTCACTTGTTCATCTCTTTCGGAAGTGAAAATTTAAATTTCATGAAACACGATTCCAGTATCCTGTCCTTCTCCTGGTTCTAAGCTACATCCCCAGCTATTTTCAGCCAAATCAGTTCTGCTGTTCTTGAGTTATAAATAGTACACGACTTTCTTTTGAACCCCGATCCAAACGAGTATTTTTTTAATTATTTATTTTAACGTAAGTGAAATCGTAGGGCGCAGTAAGTATTACTTACTATATTGCGTTATATAAGTAAGAATCGTGTATTGAGTAAGGGCAGTAATTGCTAAATTGGAAATACACAGGTATTGCAACTCCACTCACGACTTGAACCGTGGAGGCTTAAGTAATCAAGATTGCAGGTTCGAATCTCCGTGGTGGGAATTTAAGTATATTGATGTAATAAATATTATAATATCCTCACGCCTGCCCTATTCTCTCAACTGCAAAGGTGCTAGGCACGCCTTCCCACAAGGGTCCACGAAGGGGTAGGCAGAAATGTATAGATTGTACCTACGCACCCACCTTCCGCCAGAGTTATATTTTACGTGGCAACGTGACAGATGGCGAGTCTAACGCCGTTACTCAAGACGACTATACATACATACGCCTTTTAATTGCTTCTTAGAAATATACAGGTTTCCTCTCGATGTTTTTCTTCAACGTAAAACTCGCGGTGTGACTAGTTACTGTACGTAAGTTCAGAAAAACTCACTGGTACAGTCGGGCTTCGAACTTGCGTACTTTGTGTCGCAGGTAACTACTCGAACCACTCGGCCACTAGGCTCTTTTTATGACGAAGCATGTTCTGATAACTTTTCTTTTTGTATGACGAAGCTTTCGGAGAATACTTTTTATGTGCAATCGACGAACCTGCGACCTATATTACATTCAGTGTCGTAGCTACCGGAGGCCTAGACGGGGCAGTACCCTGGAGCCCCCAAGCTCAAGGGGCTCCGGAGCACTGCTAAATTGAACGAGTATAAGATCTCCCACATTCAGAATATAAATAAACCGGATTCCAGGAATGCGACGCGTGGCTGGAGGCTTAGGTCTAGCCTTTGCCCGGTTAAGTAGCACAAGTTGCCGGAACTCACGCTACGAGAGATAATACAAAAAAAAAAAACAGGAATGAGACTTTAATAATGGCAACTTAGTTTTAATTAAAATTACAAGTTAACTGTAATATGATGTAGCCAGGGTGTGGGTCTGTGTAACAGCATCCTGGCGAACCCTAATTCTGATGAATTAAGATGATTATTAAAGTTATATAAGCGTAGATTTGAATATTTTTTACATTAAGATGACGTCACGGAGCCATTTTTATTTATTTATTTATTTATTTTATTTATACATAATTAGTACGGCTAAAAATCCAATTACACTAATTAGTAATTATAAGAACCTCATTCATACACTCTACTCACAATACTCCATAAATGCCGCCATGATAGCCTTCCATCCGTCCTTGAACTCGTCACAGTCAGGGTTGGACTCCAAGAGGAGTCCAACACTGACTGCACGTGGCGAGGCACGTGATACTGTGCGATGTGTGCCCACTGCGAACAGTCTGTGGCTCTTGGCGCGAGTGTAGTTATCAGGCAAAAAAAGCCTTGATAACTCACTGTGTAGCTCTGGAGCATCTGATTTTCCATGTAGTATCTTACACATGGTTATTATTTGGTCATATTTCCTTCTTACCTCCATAGTCGCTGTGCGACAAAACACCTTAAATAAAGAGACATAAGTTACAATATGTATTTGGTTTCTAATTTTATTCTGAAGTCAACAGTATTACGACGAATCTGGATGACGACAAATCTGGAGTACGTCGAAGTCGGAATACAACGAATACAGAACAAACGATTCTAAATATTTTAGTTGCAAGTTTCTAAGCAACGGCCTATTGTCGGGCCTACGTTGTTCCCCCATACTTGGGTACTATTGCTGTAACGAAAAAATATTGTTATTGTATATGCCTAATGATTTGAAAAGAGTAACTTGCCGGTTCTTCTCTATGGAAACGACCAACCCGAACCGTGCACCTTTTTCGACGTTTTATAAGTGCCCATCTAGACCTATGTGAAATAAAAAGATTTTGATTTTGATTTTGAGTTGGGGTACTAGTAATTTTTTTGTCCAAAGGCCTATGGTTTCCTACCTAACCACTGATAACATTTGTAGATTTTTTCCGGTACAGATGATAATAAATTATTTATACTACCATATGACCATGATCTTCACTAAGGTCAGACTTGCAATCAGGACCTCAGTGTGAAGTTATCAAACCCACTTATTTAAACGTCCAATTATCGAGCCAGAGATAATTATTTTATGTCACATTCATATGCTATGTCGCAATTAAGATAAGGACAGTTGGTGCATTTGTAGCCGTGGTAGTCCAAACTGTACCAATTATTATTTCTGAAATTAAGTACATCGATTAGTCATACCACGAGCTTAGGGTGAAGGAAAACATCGAGAGGAAACCTGCATACGTTTGAGAGGCAATTCAAGGGCGTATGTATAGTCATACTTGAGTAACGGCGATGGACACGCCATCTGTCACGTTCACACGTAAAATATATCTTTGGCGGGAAGTGGGTGTGTGGGTACTGCCTCTGCCTTCGAGGACCCTTGTGGGATGGATACCTTTTCTTTTCTTTCCTTTTTTTTTATAGAATAGAATAAAATTTCTTTTTATTTCCACGAATATGTACACGGTTGTTACATTAACAACTGATTGAAAGTCCATCACATTCTACCAAAATGATAGAGTATAAGTATAATTTTAGTACTTAAAATAATTATCTATACCAATTTACATATAATAAAAATGTAACGGATTGTTGTCTGTACATTGAAGACTTACTTACATACATACATACATATCATCACGCCAAGTCCCTAACGGGGTAGGCAGAGAGTATAGAGCGCCAGTTCTCTCTAGACTTACATACCTAACATACCTTTTTCGCTTCGTCCACAGTCATCAGTCTCTTCATACATGCTCGTCGGTTTCGAGTACTCTTAACGTTCCTGTCCATGAGCGTTCGATCGATTTGATCCAGCTAGTTGGAACGTGGCCTTCCTCTGCCTCTTCTTGCACACACTTTTGCTTTGTATATCTGTTTCGACAATTTTTCTTCACTCATCTTTTCTATGTGTCCCAACTACCCACATATCTACTTTCCGCCAGAGATATATTTTAGGTGCCAACGTGACATATGGCGAGTCCATCGCCGTTATTCAAGCACGACTATACATACGCCTTTGAATTGCTTCTCAGACGTATGCAGGTTTCCTCTCGATGTTTTGCTTCACCGTAAAGCTTGTGTATATACAAAAATGAATGTTTGTCTGTATGTCCTTTACAGAATCGTAAACGGCTGGACTGATTTTAATTGAACTTTTTGTGTATCTTTAGGAGGATTCGAGTATGGTTTAGATTCACAATTGCACCCGATAGGTTATTTTTTCACCCAAGCGAAGCTGGGCGGGACAACTAGTTTAATAATAACTTTAAAATTTATAACAGACGAACCGTAGTCTGTAGAAAAAATAATTTCCCTCTCTGCCTGAGCGCCTATTGAAACTATTTTTTTTACTCTCCAGAAACAATTGAAAACGAATTATGTCTTCGGAGACTATAATGCAACCAGACAGCAGTTCCTCGCGCACCGAATCGCTGAACTCCACTGACTCGGAATCTCTCAACACTCTTTATCCTAATAAGGAAGAAGAGAAGAAAAGGAGCTATGCCGCCTTGCAGAATGTGGAGAAGAAGAAAGGAGGAGTTTGCTGCAGTATGTATTTTGCGATTACATCCTTTCTTTCTTTCATAGCCGAATGGTTCGAAACTTCTGTACTAACTTAGTAACCAACGTAACTTGGAAACTGGACAAATGGTTTCTTTCTTGCTTGATAAAGCTTGATCACATCACGAGCTTTACGGTCAAGGAAAACATCGAGAGGGAACCTGCATACGTCTGAGAAGCAATTGAAAGGCATATCTGTGCTTGAATAACGGCGATGGACTCGCCATCTGTCACGTTGGCACTTAAAAAAATATATCTCTAGCGGTAAGTGGGTGTATGGGTATTGCCTATACACCTCTGCGTTCCCCTTCGGGGGCCATAGGGGGAAGGCGTGAGGAAAAGATTTGCAAATCTTTTAATTCGATCTTAAAATGGCAATTTTAAAGACATCAGAATAATAATATCGTCTCTCCACAAAAAATTGATGGGATGTCAAGATTTCCGTACTCAGTGATGAGTCACGTGACGTAATGTCAAACGATGACCATAAATAATCTTCCCCGTGCTCTATATGGGCATCACGGTCATAGACTACAGTGTGATCCGTCAGAGACACACAATAGTTGACCTAGCTTCATAATGCAATGCGTGTGTTGCATGAAAAATTAATTTGCTATTGACATATAGATATATACTCGTACGTCATCATGTCGAGACCCTTAAAGGGTAGGCAGAGAGATTTAAAGACCTCTTTCATTTCGTCGAAATTCATCAGCCTCTTTTCAGTTAACGGAGAGTGTTCTGAAGAATTGTTCGACATGATGCCATCGACGGGGAATTCATCCCCATACCTTGTAACCACAAAGGTCTCGCACTGAGCGATTCCAAAGGAGTTTCCTTCCGCGAACGCTCAGGCTTTGGAATGAGCTCCCTGTTGAGGTTTTCCCTGGGGAGTACAGCATGGAGTTCTTTGAGAAGGGTGTGAAAAGAATCCTGCAGGGTCGGCAACGTGCGAGCAATATCGCTGGTGTTGCAAGCTTTAACATGCGGCGTAACCGCTTACCACCGCTTACAGGCGGACCGTATACTTTTTTGCCACCCGTGCGGTATAAAAAAAACCTTAATTTTACTTAAAGTACGTTAATCAGTTGTTGACTGCTGTGTTTGTTCTAAAAGGTAATTAAGGCAATAACTGGCGAAGCTATTTTAATCACAAAGGCGTGAAAAATTAACGAACCAGCACCCAAACGGTTTAGGGTACCTATTCAGTTCTTAAAGTCACAGGGATATAGATCTCGCTTTGTTGTCTTTCAATTAAAGATTAAACATATATCTAGACAAATCATTGTAAGAATATTCGTTTTAACATACATATAGATAATATATCTTCACACAGACTGACAATAGGACCACAAACCGAAGAGCTTGTATGAAGGGAATAATGAAAGTGGACGAAGCGAAACAAGTATGTAAGGGTCGTAGCAAGTCGAAAGAAGTGGTCTCTGCCTCCCCTACGGGAAAGAGGCGTGATTATATGGATGTGTGTATGTAGACTCTCTTACGGAGTAGGCAGAGAGAGTAGAGACCTCTTTCTTTACTTACATACCTCTTTCTTCGTCCACATTGATCAGTCTCTTCATACATCGCCGGTTTCGAGCACTCTTGACGTTCCCGTCGTTGTGTCCGATCGATTTGATCTAGAATATCTAATCTAATCTCGTTGAAACGTGGTCTTCCTCTGCCTCTTCTTCGATTGGACTGCATTGAATATCTTGTTTGTAAATTTATCTTCACTCGTTCTTTGTACATGTCCAATACAAACCAATGTAGCGTGTCTTTCTTAATGTTTATACCTTGTTCACGCCAGTTGCTTTGCATATTCGATTTTCTTTGCGTATCGTTACGCCACACATTTTCCACGGAAAAGCATTTCAAATATTTGTGATATTATCATACGTCCTGGACCATGAATCCTGGATATATCAAATACTAGCTGTCCCGCCCAGCTTCGCTCGGGTGAAATAGTTAAATTGCCCGTAACACGATCGCAGCGCCATCTATCGGGTCCAATTGCAAATCTAAACCATTCTCGAATCCACCTTAAGACACAGAAAGGTATAGCTTCGCCCGGGTGAAAAAGTTAAATTCCTGAAACTCGATCGCAGCGCCACCTATCGGGTCCAATTTAATATAGCCTATGTTCACCGGAGAAAGTGTAGCTTCCCAACAGTGAAAGAATTTTTCAAATCGGTCCAGTAGTTTTTGAGCCTATTCATTACAACCAAACAAACAAACAAACAAAGTTTTCCTCTTTATAATATTAGTGTAGATATGCAGGATTCGCTGCCGTAAACAAGTGAAGTATTATTTCATTTTATACTACGGGACCCTAGCTGTGCAAGTCGCTCACGCTTATCCATATTTTTTAAACGTTTAAACCCGCAAATTTAAGTCATGACTAGGGTTGTAACGGAACTCCGCCTCCGCCTCCGTTACTGCGGAACTTCCGCAAAGAATTTAACCTCCGCCTCCGCATCCGCCTCCGCAAAATTTATGCGGAGTCATATCGGAAGTTTTATGACGTAATTATGTTATATTGGAAGTTTAATGACGTAATTAAAGAGCAAGTTCAGTCCGAACTAATACGTTTGCTAACCCTTTATGACTCGAATGTTGCAAGCCGAGTTGACGATGATGAACCTTCTGTGGCCAAGAGAGCGAGATTAGCATCAAATGCAAGTAATGTTGACCCAAGCACAAGTTTTGAGATTTTGTCACTAATACAAAGTGTGCATTCCAACCTGGCTGATATGTTGAAGAATTGCAGTGATGAAGAGGAATCTGAAAATGACAGCATGGATACCAAGTTCAGTGCCAAGCGAACAGTTATTTAGTGCTGCTGGTTTAATTTACGAACCCTTGAGAAACCGCTTAGAAGGCGAAAAAGCCGCAAAGCTTTTGTTCGTAAAATATAATTTGCCTCTTGTCAATTTTGATTACTAAGATGAATCATGAACATGTATGTACAATTGTACACATTATATATAATATAAATAAATGTTGCTGACTCTATTAATCATAAATTTATTTATATTTTCCCAACAAATTTCACCTCCGCCTCCGCTTCCGTTAACCTTCGCATCCGCGGAGGCGAACCTCTTCACCTCCGCATCCGCCTCCGCCTCCGCTAAGTAGGCCTCCGTTACAACCCTAGTCATGACGCAAGAAGTAAAAAAATATATTTACGGGTTAGTAAAACGTAACAAATAATTTACGTATACACAATAAATTGTGTATAAATAAATAAATTAGTTAATACGCAAATTAATTTATATATTTATATATATTTTGACGGCCGTCTGGTCTAGTGATTAGAGCTCCTGACTGCAAAACCTGAGGTGATTCCCGCTGAGGGCAGATATTTGTGTGATGAACACGAGTATTTGTACCTTAGTCTTGGATGTCCTATGTATTTATGTATATATCCATCTATATAAGTAAATATATCGTTGTCTAGTTACCGTAACACAAGCTTTGCTTAATTTGGCACTAGGTCAAGTTGTGTGGAATTGTCCCAAGGTATTTATTATTATTTAAGGTATTTATTATTTATATATCCACAATTTTGTAGATGTCAAATTATTCGTTTCGTTTTATACTAGCTGTCCCGCCCAGCTTCGCTTGAGTGAGAAAAGTTCCTGAAACACGATCGCAGCGCCACCTTTCGGGGCTAATTGTGAATCAAACCATTCTCATATCCACCTGAAGACACAAAAAATTACATTAATATAAGTCCAGCCGCTAAGGAAGAGTTCAGTGAAATCAATTGAAATCATCTACAGAAGAAATATAGAAAGACTAGCCTATGCCCGCGGCTTCGCCCGCGTGGAGTTTTAAGCAAAACGGTTTTTTATCTGTCGTAAATTTTTATTTTTCAATAAAAGTATCCTATGTTACTTCTTACACCTCCAAAAATGTGTGTACAAAGTTTCATGATGATCGGTTAAGTAGTTTTTACGTGAAAGCGTAACAAACAAACTTACATGACATTTAAAATTTCAAAAAAAAGATAAAAATGCCGTCCACGCCGACGAAGTCGCGGGCACAGCTAGTGTACTATAAAGTAAGGAATGTAGTTCAATTAAGTAGGTAGCATAAATCCTATCTAGCTTGTGTCATAGCGAATTACGTTTACGACGTCAATGACGTCACTACACCAAAGACAATACGTCATCGCTCTCATTGCATTCGGACAATGGTTGTTGTAGAGCCAGAAAGCGTCACTCCGGCAGAATAGTTTATCGTCAATCCTTTTCATAGAGATCCCAAAGGGGTAGGCAGAGGTGTAATACTTACCTCTATTTGTAGCTGATATATTTAGGTGCCAACGTGTGAGGCTTTTATGGATTACTTTTCGTTAGTAGATTTTTGGAATAAAACATGAGCAAATCCAGCTATTAATCTATCCTTGTGCCAAATTTCATCCAATTACGTTGAGCCGTTCTTGCGTCAATGAGTAACGAAGACCCCTCCCCTACAAACTTTCGTTTCTTGTTTATTATGAATACTTTCTAGAGGGTGTCTTTTTTGTATTCTCTCGTAGCGTGAGTTCCGGGAACTGTTGCTATTTAGCCGAACAATGGCGAGACCAAGGTCTCCAGTTAAGTATCTACTTTTAAAGTGCTAAGCAACCTGGGATTTATATCCGGGAATTATTTATTTGAATTTCGAATTGCGCGCCAATGCACAGATAATTAAATCTGAAAATGCTTAGGCTATAGACCTTTTATGTACAGCGACATCTATCGTTTTGACACTAAAATAAAAATACACATACAACTGGCCAGTTGTAACGGTACTGTCATTGGTTCATTGCAAAGGTAAATAAAACAAAATTCTTTTTTTATTAAATAAAAATACACACAAAACTGGCCAGTAGAAACGATGCGACAGAAAGAATCCGGCCTGTAGGTACTATCATTGACCTGGTTCATTAGAAAGTTGCTTAAAACAATAGTTTTTTAAACTTCAACTTATAAACTTGAACTTTTAAATACATACATACATAACGCCAACTTATAAATTATAATATTATATCCTCACGCCTTCCCACAAGGGTCCCGAAGGGGTAGGCAGAGGTATAAAGGTAAAACTCACACACCCACTTTCCGCCAGAGATATATTTTAGATGCTAACGTGAAAAATGGCGAGTCCATCGCCGTTACTCAAGCACGCCTATACATACGCGTTTTAATTGCTTCTCAAACGTATGAAGGTTTCCTCTGTATGTTTTTCCTTCACCGTAAAGCTCGTGATGTGACTAATCACTGTACTTAAGTCCAGAAACTCATTGGTACAGTCGGGATTCGAACTTGCGATCTGTGTGTCGCAGCCGTCGCAGGCAACTACTCGAACACCACGGCTTAATATAAATACTGATACTAAAATAAAAATACACATAAAACTGGCCACTTGCTACGGTGCGGCAGTAAGTACTCATCGTGTAGGGACTATCATTGACCTGGTTCATTGCAAAGTTGCTTTAAACAACATTCTTTTTTTAAACTGAATGTTCGCCGTTGCAACGTCATTCGCAAGACTAAAGTCGAAAAAGTTAATTCCAATTTTTTTTTAACAAAAAAAATAAGCCGTTAGCATTGAGTGGCCACCTGCAGTGTCGAGATTGTAGGTACGAACCACAGTAGAAGACAGTGCTAGTAGGACCTGAGTATTACTCGCGTGGCCGAATAAATTATTATTTATACGGTACTTAAGAGGTGTCTCCTAGAAATTATAGGGTGTTGTGAATATATTATCCTCATGGCGATGCAATAAAACAAATAGCTCTAAAGATAGCAAAATTACAACATTATTGAAGGGAATAAATACTGACGTACGTCTTGAAAAAAGGTCAGGTCAAGAGTACCCTAAACCGAAGAGCATGTTTGAAGAGAATAATGAAAGTGGACGAAGCGAAAGAAGTATGTATGGATTGTAACAAGTGGAAAGAAGTGGTCTCTGCCTACCCCTACGGGAAAGAGGCTTGATGTTATGTATTATGGGATTTATTTCAAACTATAAATTACATCACTAATTCATTATATTATATACAAAATAATAATAATAATAATAATATGTCCTCACGCCTTTCCACAAGGGTCCCCGAAGGGGGTAGGCAGAGGTGTATAGGTAATACTCACACACCCACTTTCCGCCAGAGGTAGGTATATTAGGTGCAATAAATAAAATAATAAATTTTATTTTTTTATTAATAAATAAAAAAAAAACAAAATTCAATCATATCCGTTTATTAACTTCAGTTTTAGTGTATGTTATTTAGAAATAGTAAATGTATTGTGAAACTTATTTAAAAATGTTGTCATAACCTATAATTTAGTTAAATACTGAATCAATTGTTAGTTAAATGACTGTACGAAAAAGAGTTTGTATGTATAGTTTAGTAAGTAAGTAAGGTAAGCCTTATAAAATAAATAAATAAAAAAAACGTGTGTCACTCGGGGACTGCCGCGGTAAAGCTATTGCATATCATTTTTTATCAACTTATGCAATACACCTATATACTTTCCCACAAACAGCTGCTTACGTACTAGGCAATCTAGGCATGCCTTTTAAGTTCTTTCGTTTTTTCGTTTCCATATTTCCCGGCAATTTTGAATTTGGAACTGTTCTATATTCGAATGTGTTTAAATTTTGAATGTGTTCGGTTATTTTCGTTACGGAATTTCTGGATTCGGTTTCGATTCTCCACGCTCAAAGCCCGCGATAGAAGCTATGCAATAGCTTAAAAAAACAGTTAGATTCTACACATATGTAGGTAGGTATAACTTTATGGTTACAGCAGAATTTTATGCAAAAATAAGGTCAAAAGATTCCTTTAATTTTTTTTATTATGGCCGATCACATATTTGAGATTGTTGATGAATGAACCCCACTAGGGTGGCAAACAAGCATGCAGTCAGCCTGATGGTAAGCGGTTACCACCGCAAGCTTGTAACACCAGGGGTATCGAGCTGCTTACCTTGACCTGATTACCCATTACAGAAACTCAAAATACCGATCCCTTTCCATTTAGCTGCAATCTTCTGTGATCTGCAAAGTAATTTACCCGGGCAATATTTTTTTTATCTAAATTATTAATTGTGCCCTACTTCTCTTTAGCTTACAATTAATACCATTCCTCTATAAAGCTTACCGCAATAACATAAATTATTGTCCAAAAGACTTGTATCCATGTCATCAATCGATCTATCAAAAAAAAACTCGATTTTTTTAAATCGTATTCACTCACGTTTTCAAATATATAAATGCCTATTTTGAAATTCGAACGTCATTATTAGTTATGTCATGATTATATTTAAACCGCCGATTCTAAACAATGATGTGCGAAAATCAGGAAGCGCTCAAATGTCGAATAACATTTAAATAATTTAGAACGGAGCAGTTTAGCGAGATATATTAAATTTGGAGAAGAATACTAAGGAATGGTGGATTTTATGCGTGGTTTTATTAACATATATTGATTAATTGCGTAATATACTGCAAGTTGTAAAAATTGCAATAAAATTTGGCAAAATTGCTCTTGACTAAATTACATGACTATGACTTAAATTTTTATCTTATAATTATGAACAAGAACAAGTTGTCATATTACGCGATAACACAATTGACTTAAAACAATGCCAATCAATGCTTAAATTTTACATCAGATAATTAACATTATTATTATTATAGATATATATACATAAGATACAATAGATACTTATATACATAAGATATGTAATATTCCTATCCTACTTTTTTGTATGGCAGCGAATCCTGGGTATATCAGAGGCAGAAGAAAATAGCTTAAATGCAGTTAAGTAACGATTTTAGATTGAATCCACAATGAAGAGATTCGCAAAACAACTGGCGTGAATGAGGTTGTGATTGTAAAGATGAAGAAAGGCATGATAAGTTGGTTTGGATATTCCAAAAAAAAATATCACGTGAATTGAAGCACAGTATAATAATATAATTATATAATTAAGTATAGATTTATGTACAATAAACTACGCCACATCACATCCATACATTAATAATCTTCGCACATCTGTGTGAGGTCAAATTTGGATACAAACGGCATTGTAATGTTATTGTGCGTATTGAAATACTAGCTTATGCCCGCGGCTACGGCCGCGTGGAGTTCGAAAAAGTAGCTGTGGAAATTTTCCTGCTAGAATCGGTTCAGCCGCTATGCCGTGAAAGAGCATCATACATTATAATATAAGAACTTTGAAATTTTCATGATTAAAAAAAAATTAATAATGGCCGAGGTGGCCGAGTGGTTCGAGCAGTTGCCTGCGACGCAAAGATCGCAAGTTCGAATCCCGACTGTAGCAATGAGTTTTTCTGAACTTAAGTACAGTGATTAGTCACACGAGCTTTACGGTGAAGGAAAACAACGAGAGGAAACCTGCATACGTCTGAGAAGAAATTCAAAAGGCGTATGTATAGTCGTGCTTGAGTAACGGCGATGGACTCGCCATCTGTCACGTTGGCACCTGATATACCTCTGGCGGAAAGTGAGTGTGCGGGTATTACCTATACACCTCTGCCTACCCCTTCGGGGACCCTTGTGGGAAGGCGTAAGGATATTATTATTATTATTTTATAATGACAAACTCTGTTCTGTCGGAAGACTGCACGAAGTCTTGTAATTTGTTTTCCTATTAGTATAAGTGGCTGTTAACCCGTTCTTGTAAAATAATTAATTAATGCAAATAATTTGCCATCAATTTTGAAAACAGTTTGTTTAGAAATCCTACCAGCTACCATAGGCCTTGACATTTTCAAATAAATATTTCTTCAAGAGGTTAAGAAACCATTAATTTCCTTAATGATTAATCAAACACATTTTCGTGTATAACTGCAGTAAATTAATGTATAGCTTCACGCCATCCCTCAAGGGTCCCCGAAGGGGTAGACTAGTGTGTGGGTAGTACCCGCACACCCACTTTCCGCCAGAGATATCTTTTAGGTGCCGAATGTGTCAGATGGCGAGTCCGCCGTTACCCAAGCACGACTTTCCATAAACGTCTTTCATTAACTTCTCAGACGTATGCAGGTTTCCTCTCAATGTTTTCCTTCCCTGTAAAGCTCGTGGTGTGACTAATCATTGTACTTAAGATCAGAAAAACTCATTGGTACAGTCGGGATTCGAACTTGCGATCTTTGCGTCGCAGGCAACAGCTCGAACCACTTGTTTTTGTTAGTTTACAGTAATTTAACCATAAATGCGCTCAGAATACCTGACGAATTACTAGATTTTCGTTAGACTTTAGCCTTCGTAAGACCAATGCACAAATGTTTTATTATGATTTACTCACCGACAGACGTAAGACGTAATCAAAACGCAATTTGCGTGTCCATAGTTTTTTTGTTACCTACGATTCCACTTCCTTAAGTAATCAGACTCAATAATTTTTTATGGACATGACCTAGAGACGAATTTCTAGAGTATTTGATTTGAAACAATAATATATTATCGTTTAAGTTTAGCCGTGGTGGCGACTGGGTCGACCAGTTGTCTGCTACGTTAAGATTGCACGTCTGAATCCCGACAGTACCAATGAGTTTTTCTGAACTTAAGTACAGTGATTAGTCACACCTAGAGCTTTACGGTGATGGTAAACATCGAGAGAAAAAGCTTGAGTAACGGCGATGGACTCGCAATCTGTCATGTTGGCGCCTAAAATATATCTGGCAGAAAGTGGGTGTGTTGGTACTACCCATATACCTCTGCCTATCTCTTCGGGGACTCTTATGGGAAGGCGTGAGGATATTTATTATATATTATTATTAATTGTTTCACGCAAAAACGGAAACAGAATTGAATAAATCCACCAAATAGACCAAATTTTATACATATGAAGCCTTGCGAGATTCAAAGAACAACCTTAAAACATGGACGGAATTAATTTACAGGATGTCCGACGAGTGTAGGCATTTTAGCGTTATATACGGAAGGTTATTGCTTACTTATCTTCTTTACATAGTTTAAAATGAAGTCGCTTCCGCCGTCTGTTCGCTTAGAACTTTTAAACTGTGGTGGCCAAGTGGTTCGAGCAGTTGCCTGCGACGCAAAGGTTGCAAGTTCGAATCCCGACTGTACCAATGAGTTTTTCTGAACTTAAGTACAGTGATTAGTCACACCACGAGTTTAACGGTGAAGGAAAACATCGAGAGGAAACCTGCATACGTCTGAGAAGAAATTCAAAGGCGTATGTATAGGCGTGCTGGAGTAACGGCGATGGACTCGCCATCTGTCACGTTGGCACCCAATATACCTCTGGCGGAAAGTGGGTGTGTGGGTATTACCTATACACCTCTGCCTACCCTTTCGGGGACCCTTGTGGGAAGGCGTGAGGATATATTATTTATTATTATTATATATATATATATATATATATATATATATAATCTAATTAAGTAAGGCTTATAAGTATAATACATACATAGATACTATAGTACAGAAAAGTAAAAAAAATCAAAGTCTTATGATGTCTTAACAAACATATTTTTGTGCGCTTAAATTGCAAACGCTGAGAAAACCTTTTTTTTTCTATTTATTATAGGAGTTTTGTCGCACAGCGACTATGTCACTCCGTGAGGACACCTGGATATGAAATAAAATCACTTAAAATCTACGCATATACAATTTTAACAAACACTTTATATCGTCAGAACTAGGGTTCGCCAAGATACTGTTACACAGACCCACAGAGTAAACCTTACGAGATCAAATAAATGTACTACGGAATTTGTACATCTTAAAAAGATTGATAAATTTGTCTGCGGTGGTATATATTTACTTCTAAAGGATAACCCACAGTAGCCATATTAACTTTTATTCACTTTCACTTTCACTTTCTCCGAGGCAAATGGAAGGAGTTGCATCAGAGACGCCGACAAGAGCCCAGCTCTTAAAGCAAAGGTGTCTGTCATGGCATATAGGGAGGTCAAAGGGATTGCGCTGGACAGAGGCAAATGGAAGGAGTTGCATCAGAGACGCCGACAAGAGCCCAGCTCTTAAAGCAAACGTGTCTGTCATGGCGTATAGGGTGGTCAAAGAGATTGCGCTGGACAGAGGCAAATGGAAGGAGTTGCATCAGAGACGCCGACAAGAGCCCAGCTCTTAAAGCAAAGGTGTCTGTCATGGCATATAGGGAGGTCAAAGGGATTGCGCTGGACAGAGGCAAATGGAAGGAGTTGCATCAGAGACGCCGACAAGAGCCCAGCTCTTAAAGCAAAGGTGTCTGTCATGGCGTATAGGGAGGTCAAAGAGATTGCGCTGGACTGAGGCAAATGGAAGGAGTTGCATCAGAGACGCCGACAAGAGCCCAGCTCTTAAAGCAAAGGTGTATGTCATGGCGTATAGGGAGGTCAAAAATATTGTGCTGGACAGAGGCAAATGGAAGGAGTTGCATCAGAGACGCCGACAAGAGCCCAGCTCTTAAAGCAAAGGTGTCTGTCATGGCGTATAGGGAGGTCAAAGATATTGCGCTGGACAGAGGCAAATGGAAGGAGTTGCATCAGAGATGCAGAGCCCAGCTCTTAAAGCAAAGGTGTATGTCATGGCGTATAGGAGGTCAAAGAGATTGCGCTGGCCAGAGGTGCAAATGGAAGTGAGCGCATCGAGACGCCGACAGGAGCCCAGCCTAAAGCAAAGGTGTCTGTCGCGGCGTATAGGGAGGTCACCAAAGAGATTGCGCTGGACAGAGGCAATGGAAGGAGCGGCATCAGAGACGCCGACAGGAGCCCAGCTCTTAAAGCAAAGGTGTCTGTCATGGCGTATAGGGAGGTCAAAGAGATTGCGCTGGACAGAGGCAAATGGAAGGAGTTGCATCAGAGACGCCGACAAGAGCCCAGCTCTTAAAGCAAAGGTGACTGACATGGCGTATAGAGAGGTCAAAGAGATTGCGCTGGACAGAGGCAAATGGAAGGAGTTGCATCAGAGACGCCGACAAGAGCCCAGCTCTTAAAGCAAAGGTGTCTGTCATGGCGTATAGGGAGGTCAAAGAGATTGTGCTGGACAGAGGCAAATGGAAGGAGTTGCATCAGATACGCCGACAAGAGCCCAGCTCTTAAAGCAAAGGTGTCTGTCATGGCGTATAGGGAGGTCAAAGAGATTGCGCTGGCAAAGGCAAATGGAAGGAGTTGCATCAGAGACGACGACAAGAGGTCAGCTCTTAAAGCAAAGGTGTCTGTCATGGCGTATAGGGAGGTCAAAGAGATTGCGCTGGACAGAGGCAAATGGAAGGAGTTGCATCAGAGACGCCGACAAGAGCCCAGCTCTTAAAGCAAAGGTCTGTCATGGCGTATAGGGAGGTCAAAGAGATTGCGCTGGACAGAGGCGAATTGAAGGAGCTGCATGTTGCCGAAAAGAACCAAGCTCTTAAATATATGATGGCGTTCGTGTGATACATTAGGATCCCCTTTTAGGTATACACAGTCGGGTAACTTAGTTCATTTTGTTCCAGACTCATTGGGTCAACTTTTATGGGGTGTGTTCTTCATAATCCTATCAATCGGTGGACTGGTCTTCACTCCTCAGGATGCCGTCCTTTGGGAGAAGCTCAATATGCGACCAGGTTGGTTCTAAGTAAATTTGTAAAGTTAAACAGCTTTGCTCGAGGTTAATAGTTGAATGGGTACCATAACACAATTTAATAAGTATGATGTACGTAAAAAATATTTATTTATACCTTACGAGATAAATCAAATTAGCGTACTATGGGATTGCATATCTTAAAAGGAACGATAAAAAAATTCGCAATGTATATATTTTTCTCTAACGATAACCCACAGTAACCATTTTTATCTTTTACATGTTATTAGTGTCTATATTTTTATCTTTTACATGTTATTAGTGTCTATATTTTTATCTTTTACATATTATTAGTGTCTATATTTTTATCTTTTACATATTATTAGTGTCTATATTTTTATCTTTTACATATTATTAGTGTCTATATTTTATCTTTTACATATTATTAGTGTCTATATTTTTATCTTTTTCATATTATTACTGTCTATATTTTTATCTTTTTCATATTATTACTGTCTATATTTTTATCTTTTACATAATATTAGTGTCTGTATTTGAAAGTGTTAGAAGGGACGGACGAACCTAGTCGGACGTTTCTAGACCAAAGGGACGTTAGGGACGTCTTGAAAAAAGGCCAGGTCAAGAGTACCCTAAACCGAAGAGCATGTATGAGAGAATAATGAAAGTGGACGAAGTGAAAGAAGTATGTAAGGATCGTAGCAAGTGGAAAGAAGTGGTCTCTGCCTACACCTACGGGAAAGAGGCGTGATTATATGTATGTATATTTGACCTGTGCGAAGCCGGGGCGGGTCGCTAGTCTTATAAATTTATATTTCTGCTATGCGTGTGTATGTTACTGAACTCCTCGTAAACGGCTGGACCGATTTTAATGAAATTTTCTGTGTCTTCAGGTGGATTCGAGATTGGTTTAGATTCACATTTTAACCCGATAGGTGACGCTACCATCGTATTTTTTCACACGAGCTGGGCGAGACAGCTAGTATATTGTAGGAACAAAGGGTCTTCCTAGACCCATAAAGCCAAGTATAAATGTCCAATATCAGGCGTAGTATTCCATACTAGATTGGTTCCAGGGTTTCCTCCTTACGAGTGGTGGGCCGACCCTCCCGACGAGGTGCGCCTGCGCGTCTATGTGTTCAACATCACCAACCACGAGCGGTTCCTCCAAGGTTTGGATGAGAAGCTGAACGTCCAGGAAGTTGGCCCTATTGTGTATTTGTAAGTATTGCCAACGTCACCATAAAAGCTTTCTAAATATCACTCACATGTACTTACATGATCCCGCAAATTTTTGCATAGTATAAAATGAATTTGCTTCCGCTGTCTGTTCGCTTAGATGTTTTAAACTATTCAACGGGTTTTCCCAGTTTTTTATACAGCAATAGATAGAGTGATTCAAGAGGAAGGTTTATATGTACCTATACACCTCTGCCTACCCCATCGGGGACCCTTGTGGGAAGGCGTGAGGATATATTATTATTTTTATAATACAGAAAAGCAGAAATATTCAAAGATTTGTAATGTGATGTCATAAGACACATATTTTTGTGCGCTTAAATCGCAAACGCTGGCTAAACCTTACGAGTTTATTTTATTTATTTATTTATTTATATGCTTTATTGTACACTATATTTAATTTAGATAGTACATCATAGGCAAAAAGTACAATTGGCGGTCTTATCGCACTCGGCGATCTCTTCCAGACAACCATTGGATGGAATACATTAATATTTAGATAATTAATTTAATTTAATTTAATTAAAGTTTAATTAGAAAAGAAAGAAAATTAGAGTTAAATATAAATAAAACGAAGTCGGATTATTTACACCAATAACTCAAGAACGGATGGACCGATTTTGACGATTGTGATTTGTTGGATTCAACTAATCCGAATATAGCAGTGTAACTATTATATTATAGATCTGTGGTGGCCGAGTGGTTCGAGCAAAATTTCTATCGTTCGATTTGAAAAAAGTAACCATGGAGTTTCTTGCCGGTTCTTCTCCATGGAAACGACCAACGTGCCTAAAAATATTTTGATCGTCAACAATTGCTTTAAAGAAAACTGCAGACATTAAATTATGAATGGGTGATTATTTGGGAGCGAATAAATATCTATAGTTATTACAAAGTTTCCTTAATAACACAGGCTAAATACGATATATAGTAGAAGTAGAAGCCGTGGTGGCCGAGTGGTTCGAGCAGTTGCCTGCGACGATCGAAGCCAATGAGTTTTTCTGTACAGTGATTAGTCACACCACGAGCTTTACGGTGAAGGAAAACATCGAGAGGAAACCTGCATACGTCTGAGAAGAAATTCAAAGGCGTATGTATAGTCGTGCTTGAGTAACGGCGATGGACTCGCCATGTGTCACGTTGGCACCTAATATACCTCTGGCGGAAAGTGGGTGTGTGGGTATTACCTATACACCTCTACCTACCCCTTCGGGGACCCTTGTGGGAAGGCGTGAGGATATATATATAGCTATATTAGTCGAGATGCGAACTTGTAATATTACCATTGCAGGCGACTACTCGAACCAATCAGCCACCGCGGCTTGCAGTATTTGTAAACAAATATATTTAACCATGTGTGACGTCATGCCATTACGTAAAGAAGTGTTAAGGTCAATATGTTTTATGACTTTTTAAGTCCAGTTGTGTAGTGACACGAGAACGATGAATGCTATTAAAGCTATAAATTTTACTCACACCACGAGCTTGACGGTGAAGGAAAACATCGAGAGAAAACCTGCATACGTCTGAGAAGAAATTCAAAGGCGTATAGTCGTGCTTGAGTAACGGCGATGGACTGGCTATCTGTCACGTTGGCGCCTAAAAATATCTCAGGCGGATCTGGGTATGTGGGTACTACCTATACACCTCTGTCTACCCTTCGGGGACCCTTGTGAGAAGGCTTTATAATCAAACTTTTGCAATATGCTTAAATTTCATGAAGCTATTAAACTCAAAACAGATTTCAATTCAATTTCGATTCAATTTTCTGAGGTACCTTTCGGAAAAAGGATCATCTATTTTGAATACACATTTATTAGCTTGAGACGTGTGTATGTTAGTATGTAACGGAATCTTTGAACATGATTTTAACCCCCTTCAAAACGTCGGATTAACTCGAAATTCGGCATACTTATTAAGGACCGATGACAATTCAATATTATAAACATTTTTCTATTTTTAGTTGGATTTTCTATAAAAAGTGTATTTTTTTAGTTTTTTTAAACTCTTAATTTAAATTATTTTAGTCTATTCTAATAGATCGGACTCTGAAGGACGGGAACGTTAAGAGTACTCGAAACCGACGAGCATGTATGAAGAGACTGATGAATGTGGACGAAGCGAAGGAGGTATGTAAGTCTAGAGAGAACTGGCGCTCTATACTCTCTGCCTACCCCGTTAGGGACTTGGCGTGATGATATGTATGTATGTATGTATTTTAGTCTACCATTAGACAAACTAGTTTGCGGCTGTTGGTAAGCGGTTACCACCGCCTGTGCACCCATGCAGAACCTGCCCTAGATAAAATCCCATTCGTATCGAGGACTGTCTATTGTATGACGTTAGTGCGGAAAGAATTATGTCATTGACATAACTGAGCGTGAACAGAAAGCGATTTTGTCTAGGGAGGGAGTATCGCTCGCCGTCGACCCAAGCCACACTCGTAGCATCACTTCACTCTTATCGCGTAGCTTTCTGTACACACCACGCCTGACGAACAATATCGAACAGATTCTAGTGTTCATATTCTTAAAAAAATGGTCTTGTAACTAAAGATGAATACGTTCAAACGCAATTATTGTGTGTTGTATATATATATTTCCGTGGTTGAACTTTTTTGTGATGCGATAGAGTTAATGCATTTTTTACACGTCCACCAATGACGGCAAGATCGTGAAGTGTGGAGGACTGGGCGTTCGTGACGGCCGTCTGGTCTAGTGGTTAGAGCGCCTGACTGCGAAACTTGAGGTCGCGGGGTTCGAATCCCGCTGAGGGCAGACATTTGTGTGATGAACACGAGTATTTGTACCTTAGTCTTGGATGTCCTATGTATTTATGTATATAATAAGGAGAAGGCAGAGGTGCATAGGTAATATCCACACACCCAATATCCGCCAGAGATATATTTTAGGTACCAACGTGACAGATGGCGAGTCCATCGCCGTTACTCAAGCACGACAATACTTACGCCTTTGAATTGCTCCTCAAACGTAGGCAGGTTTTCTCTCGATATTTTCCCTCATCGTAAAGCTCGTAGTGTCTAATAGTCTAGAATCACTGTACTTAAGTTAAGCATGCCGCCTACCTGATCGTAAGCGGTTAACGCCTGTGGACGCTTACAATACCAGGGGCATCACTCGCGCCTTGCCGAGCTTGCAGGGATCTTTTCACACCCTTCTTCAAGAACTCCATGCTGTACTCTCCAGGGAAAACCTTAACGGGGAGTTCATTCCACAGCCTGAGCGTTCGCGGAAGGAAACTCTTTTGGAAGCGCACAGTGCGAGACCTTTGTGGTTACAAGGTATGGGGATGAATTCCCCGTCGATGGCAAGAGATGCGGTGGTACCATGTCGAATATTTAGAACACTCTCCGTTATTCAATCGGTAGAACACATAACTTTGTTACAGGGAGAAATTACTGCATTACAACATCAGTTTCAACAGTAATGATACCATGTCGTATACGGCTCGTCGGTTCCCCATCTTCTTACCAGAGGAGAACACCATCAACCTGAACTCTTCTCTAATTGTCGCCAATTTAGCTGTTCTTGTGAGTATTACTTCTGTAAAGACTATTTATTTTATTTATTTATAATAATCTAAAAAAGTCTTTAATGTAGTATATATAACTAGTATATGTATAGTCGTGCTTGAATAACGGCGATGGACTCGATATCTATCACGTTGGCACCTAATATACCTCTGGCGGAAAGTGGGTGTGTGGGTATTACCTATACACCTCTGACTACCCCTTCGGGGACCCTTGTGGGAAGGCGTGAGGATATATTATTATTATTATTATTTATAATATTAATAATATATCCTCCTCCATTTATCCTTCCCCCAAGGGTCAGACAGAGGTGTATAGGTAATACCCACACACCCACTTTCCGCCAGTTATACATTTTAGGCGCCAACGTGACAGATGCCGACTATAATATACGCCTTTGAATTGCTTCTCAAGCGTACGCAGGTTTGAGTCGCTTGCAACGCAAAGGTTGCAATTTCAAATCACGACCGTGTCAGTGAGCCTTTCTGAACTTAAGTGTAGAGAACTAACCTATCACCCTACCATCTGTCACGTTGGCACCTAATATATATCTCTGGCGGAAAGTGGGTATTTGGATATTTCCTATACACCTCTGCCTACCCCTTCGGGGACCCTTATGGGAAGGCGTGAGTGCATATATACATATATATATATATATATATATATATATATATATATATATACATTTTATCTGGAATTTTATTTGATTTTATTCATTGAGAAAAATCAGGCTTACCCACGCCTATTGGTTTAACATCCAAATCTACATTAACGCAGGCGGAGACGTGTGCATAAGTAGTATAAAAAGGTTTAAGGCCTATTCTATTGCAGGGCATAGCTTCCCATCTTCACGATGCGAACTACTTCGTACGAACCGGGTTCAGTTTGCTGGCATCGACCCACAGCAAGGAGTTATTCCTCAAGCGGACCATACAGGAATACCTGTGGGACTTCCGGGATCCAGTCCTGCAGATATCGAAGAACTTGGTCCCGGGACTTGTCCCCGTCGACAACATGGGCATGTTGGCAAGAGTGAGTGACTGTTATCTCTGATAGTAGATACCAACCTTAGAATAATAAGATGCCAGTACTTTTAAACGATTGTTGAACGAATCGTACTAACGTCAAAGAGTATCGCGGGTAAACGTCAGTTGAATACAAAATGGTGTAACTTCTGTCAAACAAACGTCAATATTTTCGATCCTAAGCAGGACAAGTTTTATTTATTTACACACACATTAACATCCTTACAGAAATCACCAATATGATGCTAAAAGAAAAATTATAACATTAATCAAAAAGAGAGCCGCAAAGGTCGCAAGTTCGAATCCCGACTGTACCAATGAGTTTTTCTGAACTTAAGTACAGTGATTAGTCACACCACGAGCTTTACGGTGAAGGAAAACATCGAGAGGAAACCTTGCATACGTTTGAGAAGGAATTCAAAGGCGTATGTATAGTCGTGCTTGAGTTACGGCGATGGACTCGCCATCTGTCACGTTGACAACAAAAATAAAAACTTGGCGCAAAGTAGGTGTGTGGGTACCTATACACCACTGCCTGTCCCTTGAGGGTCCCTTGTGGGAAGGCGTTAGAATATTATGTGTATAATATTTTTATACAAACGTTGTATGTAACACAGAGATTTTATAAACATGCAATTGTTTCCAGATCTACGCAGACTTCGTGGACGAGATTACAGTGAAGATAGGTACGAAGTGGGGTCACGACGAGTTCTTCCAGATAGACAGGTTCAGAGGCAATCCTCAGTTGCCTGGATACAATGCTGATGTAAGTGTGCTAGCTTACTTTCTACTGACATTGTAATATCGGCCGTGGCCGAGTGGTTCGAGCAGTTGCCTGCAACACAAAGATTGCAAGTTCGCATCCCGACTGTACCAATGAGTTTTTCTGAACTTAAGTACAGTGATTAGTCACACCGCTTTACGGTGAAGGGTTATCGAGACGGAACCTGCTTACATTTGAGATGAAATTTAAAGACGTATGTATGTATAGTCGTGCTTGAGAAAGAGATCAATTAACAATATTTACAAAGAACAGTTGAAACTAACTACTTACAGATAAAATATTTGTCCCAAAAACTACTAAACCGATTTCAATCAAATTTGCACACCGTGTGCACTTGTGCAGTTTGATCCAACTTAAAAGATAGGATAGCTTACATCACAATTGGACCCGATAGGTGGCGCTGCGATCGTGTTTCAGTAAGTTTAACTTTTTCACCCGGGCGAAGCTGGGCGGGACAGTTAGTATTAATAATTATTTATTTATTTCAGATATAAAGTAACCGTTAGACAAGGTCGACTGCACGACTTTGAATATCTTCCTCAAATATATGCAGGTTTTATGTAGATGTTATCTTTAGTAATCTGTTATCTGTAGAAATGTCCGGACCGTCTTTTCGGTGCGACTGAGGGCGTCATGTACCAGCAGAGACTGACGAAACAGGATGTGCTGTTATACTGGCGCAAGACTGTCTGTAGAGTGGTGCCGCTCTACTTCGAGAGTGAGTCATAGACAATAATTTTATAAGAAATGTAATTTAAAAAAAAAATACTCGCGCATCGTTATTTTCGGGAACTTTTGCTGCCTCATCGTACAATGGCGAGATCAAGAACTCTATCCAAACACTTTTTATGTGCTTAGTAAGACCTCGGTTACTGTTGTACTGTACCTCAAAATGTTATTCTGATACGAAATTACAGTTTTTCGGCCTTAAATTGTAGGTGCTTTACACAGGACAAAATGGCGTTAGCCGGAGGCTAGTTAAACTGGATAGCAAAGATGGCGACAATATTTGACATATGTCAATACTGACATTTCGGTCCTTAATAATGTAGATTTTATTGTTAAACATTACTTACAGTCATGACCGTCGTCCAGGAACCGCGAAAGGACCGGCTTAAATCGCTTTTTGTTTTATTGTGTCTCGTAGAATGAGTTCCGGGAGCTTGCTACTGAACTGAACAATGGCAATGCATTAACTTCCTCCAATCGCTTAGCTTAGCTTTTTTAATTTTGCTTTACTTGAATACCTACTTGACCTTAAATAGCATATATTTTTCACGAAAGCTTTAATGTAACGTGTTTATTTGCTGACAAAATAAAGCAGTAAGAAATAATAATGTCACTTTGTGAGCCACGTATGCGGAATTTAAGAGAATGCATAACGGGTTTCCCGTTCCAAATTGGAGCTGCCCGACTGGGGCAAGATCTTATACAAGTCCGTAGCCAAATAACAATATTGTGTTGTGTTCCTACGCGGTGAATACGATGTCCAATAAGAAGCTCTTTTGTGAGGGGAGGATTGTTATATCGTGTTGGCAGCGGAAGGATTTGTCCTATTATGTTGCTAACACAGTACCTATAACTCTCCGAACACAGAGTGGCAAAATACGCAAGTGATACTTCGGTTCGGTATCGTAAGCGTAAATAGTCACGATAACCGCCTCCCGTAGGTGGGCCGTATGCTAGTTTTCCAATCTTGTTGTTATAAAAATAACTTCATATATTTTTTTATTTGTATTTATTTTTCTGTATAATTAATAGCATTAAAGTACTAAATGTCATATTTCAGTCAAGATTTTTCTGATGAGAAGTGTAACTCTGGCGGAACGTGGGTGCGTGGGTACTACCTATATACCTCTGCCTACCCTTACGGGGACCCTTGTGAGAAGGCGGGAGGATATAAAATTATTATTTATTAACAGTACACACGATAAAAAAATCCCGCTAAACTCGTCGCACTCAAAGAAATGTCACTTATTTATTGTTACTTTTATTAAAATATATTCATGACTTAGATACTGGTCTTTCGGTATAATATCAAAATGAGATCTGTTCAATTATTATTATTATTTTGTTTTATTCCAGGTGAATTTACCTTAGACAGTGTTCCTGTGTACAGGTATAATTTGTCTGAAAATGTTTACGACAGAATTAGGAATGGTACCGACTGCTATGATACAGAACCGAGTTTGGTGAACGGCATCAGTGACTGTGCGAAATGTTACTTTGGTAAGAGCATTGGGTATACCACCTCTTTAGTAATTTAAATCTTTGCATATT
>JACCPG010003773.1:0-25141 GCA_016069955.1 Drepana arcuata
CAAATACGGCTTCACACAAAAGATCCACGATTGGGATCTCTTGAGAACTAACCTTCTTTGAAATTAAAAAGTATTTATTTGAATATTTAATTATCGCTGAACTTTCACTCTGCACCATTAAAGGTTGTAACGGTCGCAATCTGACACTTGGGAGTTCAAGTACATTCCCATTTACAATGGAAGATTTAAGCCATGATCGATGTTCGCCATATTTAATAATTATACATATTTACAGAGTTTGCCGAATCCCGAAATCTTTTTTAAGAGGTTGGGAGAGCGCCAGCTTCAGACTTTCAGATCATAAGTCTCTTCATACATGCTCGGCGATTTCTGGTGACGTTTTCATCATTCAGTGTTCGATCGGTTGCATCTAGGTAGTTAGGACGTGCTCTTCCTCTGCCTCTTTTCCGTACACGGTCGCATACTTTTTGACTATGTTTAGCACTAAAATACTAAGAAAATTACATATTCTACACAATCGACGTAATCCTATGTATCGTTGTCCAATTTCCATGGTACAAACATAGAACTTGACCACGATATATGTAGGTACTTGCTTATTTATGTAGATAGCTACGTAATAACTAAAAAGCCTTCGAATAATTGTCTATAACGCTTTATTCTGTAGTCTATTGCATGTATTGCCTATTAAGGCTTGTAGCATGTCTATTGCGTACACGACAATCGGTAATTTGAGTGCCTTTGCCATTAACTAGCTTTGAATCTCTCTGCTGTAGAGAGACAATCGGCTTATTATGAGGTAATTGGCGTGAATTTCCAATTGTGTGTAGTTTCGTATAAAGTACCTACATAAGTAAGTATGTAGGTCCAATAACCTAATTATTAGCTATGAATGTTTGGTTAAGTAACGCTGATATATGACAGTACCAGTATTGCTCGATTCACAGAAACATATCCTCAGGCATCATACGTTCTTGGCGGCGAGACTTGGCGAGAAATCTTTGTATAGAAATCAAAATATGTATCTTTTTAAATTCAATTATCAAAATAGAGCTTTTTATAACACTAAGAGCTTTATGGTAAAAGTAAAAATAGTGAGAAAACTTGCATATACATATTTCGAGAAGAATTTAAAGGCGTACGTGGAAAAGATGGTGGTAAAATATTCCTGCTTCTGTTCTTTTGGGGACTATTCGGAAGGAGCGAGAATTATTATTTCTATAGATTTTCGTAATATAATGATAACAATAATAATAGTCAGCGTGATTATGAGAGACTCTTGTTGTATAAAAAAATAAAAAATTAACCGACTATCCATGTACGTTTTAGCTACTAAGAATTGGAGATAAACTTTAAACTTTACACGTCTATGCTACTGATGTAGCGTCGTGTGTTCACAAGCGCCACACGAGGTGTACAATTAGTACCAATTAAGCTCTTTTGTAAACGGAAGTGGCGGAGTTGTACGTGAAATAAATTGGCTAATTCCTAGGGTGAGATTTTGTGCTTTCTTTTTAACCAACTGCTGCATGAAGCAGGGTGATGTATCATATAAGCTTTGTATGTCTGTTATATAGTTGTATTATAACTATTAAGATATTTTCTCATAAATCTACCCTTTCCTACACTTAACAAAGGTTCTTTGGGAACTAGGTTATGATATGAATACTTATATATATGGATTTATACTTAAATACACATATGACCGTGTTATACGAGATACGTGTTTTGTTATCTTTGTTATTCCAATTGAATCTTAGAAGGCTATTGACTCATCTAAAAGATTCAAAGATTTATATAAAATACTTGCTGTCCCGCCTAGCTTCGCCCGGGAGAAAGAGTAAAAATTTCCTGAAACACGACCGCAACGCCACCTTTCGGGTCCAATTGTGAATCTAAACCATTCTCGAATCCACCTGAAGAAACACAGAACATTTCAATAAATAAATCGGTCCAGCCGTTTACAATTCTATAAAGGACATACAGACTAACATTTATTTATATATATATATATATATATATTTGTATAGATAATGCAGAAGATTATTACTGCCAATCTACCTCTGGAAGAGTATTGGCAATTTTGAGATACACATTTGTACAATACTAGATACTTACAGCTTATTATTTATAGACAACAAAAGAGAAGGCAGTTTCATCTAAATTTCAGCGTGAAGGATGGATATTGAAATCCTTTTGTCGACAGCCCTAGGTGGCGGAAGCTCGTTGCGGCACATCCCGTAGTGCCTCGTCATCCACCCACTCATGTATTAGGGCATTCATAAATTACATACATACACATTCATGCCATCACATACATATCATGCTGACAATACATTTCACCAGACGTGCTGCGTTCAAGTAGGGAAGGAAATGTTGAAACGTTTATTATTCATATACTTTGTACGAATAATGGCGATAACAGTTATATTAAATACTTGCGAAAAACCTGCTGTTAAAGCAAGCAAATCTGACAATAGCACCACTGTCCCCCTCCCAGACAACACTTCTTGGATTGAAATTTCTTCTCAAACGTATGTAGATTTGGCATTGATGCTTTCTTTACTTTACAAAGTTCGAGATATCTGATATTTCTACAGCCTGTCGGGGTTCAAACTTGCAATCATGATCAGTGCCCGATCAAGTCAACGCAGAACTGTAGTAAATTCCATTAAAGTTTCCTTGGTTTGCTTTAACTTATCAAGTTTGTTTTATAATATCAAATAATAACAAAAAACGTCAAGCGACAAAAATAGATACTTTTCTACGGTTAGAAAGCGTGAGCAAGGCCCACAAATGCCCGAAGCTGGTGGCATTTGCTACGTGTCTATTCCGCCACTAATCATGACTTTGCAAGTGAATTGAGGTGAAGTGAATTAACAGGCGGCCACTAGTAGAAAAGTTTCCTGAATGTCTCGACCAAATCGGGGTACGTGAGATTTCTACAAACTAAATCTATTTGGATGAATATCCCCGTTACATGCAAACATTGTGGGATCGACAGAGAAAAATAAACACAATTCCATGTACCCGAAAAAAAATGGTAGTATTGGAATAATCATGTACTTTAAAGATTATTTCCAGTTCTTATCAAATGATTATATAATAGATATCACCAAGCCTTCCCACAAGAGTCCTCGAAGGGGTAAGCAGAGGTAAACCTCTCAAGTATTAGCTATAAATAGCTAATACTCACACACCCACTTTGACAAAATCCGATGACACTCTTTCTGGCCAACTGAATTGATCGGATAGTTGGATATAGGCCTTTTGTCCGAAATAAATAACTGCTCTGAATAGGCCGACTAGAAAAGGGATGAATATTTTAAATCCTGAATAGGAACGACACTTGTGTATACCAACTTTTTTGGTATTATAGCTTCGGCGTTGCATTACGCAAATCTTGGTACTCAAGCCATAAGTATGATACCTATATTTACACAAATATTCCGTAGGAAATATACCGTTCTTCCGAGCATTTAGGAAAATACTTAAAGCACTTATCTTCATATCGTCCCATAAGTGTCGCGGAAGGAGGTATATATAAACATATCCTCAAATATTTAGGTGCCAACGTGGACGAAGCGAAAGAGGTATGTGAGTCTAGAGAGAACTGGCGCTCAATACCCGGAGACTGCATATACGTATGTAGGATACATATTCTTATTTTCCTACTCCTCAAAGCTCGTGGTGTGATTAATCACTATACTCGAGCTCAGAAAAAACTCATTGGTACAGTCAAGCCAATTGCTCAGTATATTTCATTCAATTACTTTATTAATCTAGGAACCTTGGAAAATTTAATTTTTGTTCTCTTACTTACTTATAGCGATGCAATAATATAATTATGTTAAAATACGATCTGAACTCAATAAATTGCGAATTCATAGTAGCCATTTTATTTTCATAGTTCTCAT
The DNA here is from genome assembly GCA_016069955.1 of Drepana arcuata. NCBI lineage: Eukaryota > Metazoa > Arthropoda > Insecta > Lepidoptera > Drepanidae > Drepana > Drepana arcuata. Next base: position 3,879 of record JACCPG010003773.1, read on the forward strand.
AGTCGGCAATTTATCTGCCGATATTGATGACCCTCCGCCCCGTAAAAGTAATACGTTACTGCTACAATATTAGCTTATATATTGACACATTTTTTCATTCACTCCTGTTTATATGCCAGCAACTTTTTCCTCATGTACTAGTGGATGATAGTTTCCACAGAAACACTATAGATAATAAGCCGTGGTGGCCGAGTGGTTCGACTAGTTGCCTGCGACACAAAGATAGCAACTTCGTATCCCGACTGTACCAATGAGTTTTTCTGAACTTAAGTACAGTTAGTCACACCACGAGCTTTACAGTGTAGTAAAACATCGAGAGGAAACCTACATATTTCGGAGAAGCAAATTCAAAGAAGTATGTATAGTCGTGCTTGAGTAACACTCACCATCAGTCACGTTGGCACCTAAAATATATCTCTGGCGAAAAGTGGGTGTCTAGGTACTACCTATACACCTCTGACTACCCCTTCGGGGACCCTTGTGGGAAGGCGTGAGGATATATATATATATATATATATATATATATAGTTAATGTGTAACATAACATACTATAGATAATGTGAAATACTGCTGAAAATAAAGTATTAGAGAGTATTTGAATTTGGAACGTAATATCGTAAGTGTTAAAAGGAACTTCCGTATTTGATAGGCGATCTATGATGGCGCTGAGGGCATTTGCGCTTTTATGCTCCGACCGCTCCCGCTATGAAACTCAACTCACAGTTGTTTATTCAGAACTAAATCGTTGCACAGAATCTGAAAACCGCTGCATTTAGATACACTTTAGATAATTTGGTGCTGAAAATCCGACTAGATTTCTAGCAGGCTAATGAATTACTCTCCACATAACGACTACATTAAGGAAGTTATTTCAGTGTATCCGGATACGACGAGAATTCATTTTCTATCAACTCCTTAAGTTGGAATCGCAGCTGATACAGAAGTTATTGATAAATTGTGATTTTATGTAGCTATTAACATGGACAAAGAAAATCGGTTATATTCTTACACTTTCCACTTTGAAAATAATTGTATGTAAAATTCATCTATCCTATCCAACACTTGAAACAGACATATGATTTTCTATCAACATTTCTAATAAAATTAAAATTCCTATGTGCCACTTACGTGCCAAAAGAAGTGCCGTACAAAAAATGTATCATTAATAAAATAATAATATTATTTTATTTCAGCCAATTTACATAAATTGGTTGAAATATAACAATCTTCTTTTTTCTTCACAAGTCTTTTCATCACAAGAAGTCTAAAGTTTCACAGCTAGTTATTAAATAAAACGATCCCCTTACTTACTACAAAATAGGTTAGTGATCTCATAACAGAAGCACTACGGAGATTACATAGTCGTTGAGATTTGTATTACCAGCTCACTGGACCTGAGATGCAGCGTGCAAAGCAAATGTACGCCGATTTTATTGATCTTGGCTAGTTCTATACATGCTAATCTTTTAAAGCGAGCGTTTGCCCAGCATTCTTAAAATACGTTTTTTAACACAAAACCAGGAGCTTTTAGTTGTCTGCTAAATTATGTATATATTAAATAATAGTAATAATAAGCCGTGGTGGCCGAGTCGTTCGAGCAGTTGCCTGCGACGCAAAGGTCGCAAGTTCGAATCCCGACTGTACCAATGAGTTCTTTCTGAACTTAAGTACAGTGATTAGTCACACCACGAGCTTTACGGTAAAGGAAAACATCGAGAGGAAACCTGCATACGTCTGAGAAGAAATTCAAAGGCGTATATACATACGCCTTTGAATACTCAACTGTTACTCAAGCACGACTATACAGTCGTGCTTGAGTAACGGCGATGGACTCGCCATCTGTCACGTTGGCACCTAATATACCTCTGGCGGAAAGTGGGTGTGTGGGTATTACCTATACACCTCTGCCTACCCCTTCGGGGACCCTTGTGGGCAGGCGTGAGGATATATTATTATATTATAAATAATAGTATGTATATATGAAATAAATAAAGAAATCCATTCCTACTGTATGAAGAGATAGAGAGAGCAAAAGAACTGATAAAGTACACGACTTCTAAATCGTGAGAAACTTGGCACTATCTATGAGGGGCATTTTTTATTAGTGTAGAGCAAAAACCGAACAAATTGTATCTAACCGCACTAAGATGGCAAGAATACATGCTGCCCGCCTGATGGTAAGCGATTATCACGAATATCTGTCACATGCTCTAGGCCCAAGAATCCTATATATATATATATCCTCACGCCTAGTCACACCACGAGCTGAACGGTGAAAGAAAACATCGAGAGGAAACCTGCATACGTCTGAGAAGAAATTCAAAGGCGTATGTATAGTCGTGCTGGAGTAACGGCGATGGACTCGCCATCTGTCACGTTGGCACCAAAAATATATCCCTGGCGGAAAGTGGCTGTGTGGGTATTACCTATAAACCTCTGCCTACCCCTTCGGGGACCCTTGTGGGAAGGTGTGAGGATATATATATATATATATATATATATATAAGTTTATTGTCATACAAAACATACATTACACTGGGTGGGTAAAACATCCAAAAGCAATGTACTCCGACTGTAATATAAGTTGGCACACTCAAAAAGTCAGCTGAACGCATCCGATTCACCAGGCAGTTCGACTTCGCTCTTTGTGAATAACGTAAGAGTAGGTGAACGTCATGTCGATTGATTTAACGGGCTTCGGAATAAGCTTGTGCATCCACAAATAAATACCGAGGGACAACTCCACTCCAAATCTACCTAGTCCCAAATTAAGCAAAGCTTGTGTAATGGTAACTAGACATAGATATATTTACTTATATAAATAGACTAGCTGTGCCCGCGACTTCGTCCGCGTGGGGTAGTGACTTTGCGCGGTATTTTCTTATTTATTTTGGATGTGTGTGTATAGGGGATGCCTACGTCATAGTAGCTTTATGCATGCAAAGTCTCGACCCGATTGGTTTAAAATTGACAAAATTTCATACAAATTTTCATCCCATATTTTATCCCCTTGGGGGTAGAAGTAATCAAAATCCTTTCTTAGCGGATGCCTACGACATAACATCTACCTGCATGCCAAATTTCAGCCCGATCCGTCCAGTGGTTTGGGCTGTGCGTTGATGGATCACTATGTCATTTAGTCACCTTTGAGTTATATAGATATAGATAATAATAATATTATATCTCCGCACGCCTTCCCACAAGGGTCCCCGAAGGGGTAGGCAGAGGTGTATAGGTAATACCCACACACCCACATTCCGCCAGAGGTATATTAGGTGCCAACGTGACAGATGGCGAGTCCATCGCCGTTACTCAAGCACGGCTATACATACGCCTTTTGAATTTCTTCTCAGACGTATGCAGGCCTCTCGATGTTTTCCTTCACCGTAAAGCTCGTGACTAATAACTGTACTTAAGTTTTAGAAAAACTCATTGGTACAGTCGGGATTCGAACTTGTGACCTTTGCGTCGCAGGCAACTGCTCGAACCATTCGGCCACCACGGCTAGATATAGATATATACATAAAAAACATAGGATATCCAAGACTAAAGTAAAAATACTCGTTTTCATCACACAAATATCTGCCGTCATGAATCGTTTGCTACCTCAAGTTAATTCAGGAGCTCTAACCACTACACCAGACGGCTGTCCTAAAAATAATAAAGATATTCACTATTTTTTCTGTGAGCTGTAGTAGCTAAGTAAATGAGTTAAGTGACCAGGTAAAGAAGGTAAAGATTGTAATTTAAAATCTAGGCCTTTTTGATAAGTGATTTCTTGGTTTATCAGAGTGAAGAAACCATTAAACTTTGGGAAGAAATCGAACGACTTGGGGGACCTCGTGGGTCGGCATGAATATATAAAGCAAAAACACTTACCTAAGTGACTAATGAATGAGACGAAGCGAAAAAGTATGTAAGCTTAAAGAGAACTGCTCTCCTCTACCCTTACACTCAACGTCATGATAAATATTCAAATCTATGAATTACATAGTTTTCAAGGTAAGATTGGTCCCAACACATGTTTCAACATTGGCCCAACGTTCCAACAAATCGAAAACGCAAGATTCGTGATATCACTATGCGTTACTCAGTAAATATATTTGGGAAGTGGGTCATGTCAGGTCAGCAATACACTCACATAACACGGGGCATGAAACGTTACCTGCCTGAAATTCCTTTTGGTTGCTTCTCTAGGGATCACTTTAACAAAATTGCTCCGATTTATCGGTTACAATACAGATTATTTTATGACTCTCTTTTAATAGGTATGTATCGAGTATTCTGGAACTTTTTTGAGTCTATCATTTTAATATTGATAAATAATAAAACACAAACTTTTAGGTATTTTTTTATACCACAAGAGTGGCAAAGAAGCATACAGGCCCACCTGATGAGAAACGGTTACCGTAGCCTATTTACGCTCACGATAACGAAGTATCACTTGCGCGTTGCCACTCTGTGTTCGGAGAGTTATACTGTGTTGGCAGCATAATGGGTTTAATCCCTCTGCTTCCAACACAATGTAACCATCTTCCCCAAGGAGCTCATTACTGGAAACCTTATTAAACGCGCACGAACACAACACAAAAAAAAAAATTAACTTCGGAATTCTAGAAGGTGGAGGGGTCCTGCCCCAGTCGGGCAGCTCCCAATTCGAACGGGAAATACGTTATGCCCTACCTCTCTTTGAAAACATATTGAAGAAACCAGCATTCATTTGAAAGGAAATTCAAAGATGCATGTTAAGATCTATAACACAAATATTTCATTCAGTTTTCTACCCTGCATTACATGTAGAGCAGTTTCATCTAAAAGACGGATACATCTTTCAAAGTAGTATACTCCGCAGTCTACATGTAAAACTCACGAGTTTTAAATGTAAATATATCATTTAAGTTCTCTACATGTACAATGTACGAGACTACGAGAATCAGAACAACATGTTATGTATTTATGATACAATTTTATCCCCCTCAGTGTACAAGAAGATTTGATGCATCTGAAAGAAACGTATAAACGTACGTAGCAACTGCAGGCTACAGGTAGAATAGAGAGCTCTGAACTACATATTATATCTTTCAAGTTTGTATTCGCCGCAGTCTACATATAGAACGAATTACTGTGAAAGACATATATATGATTTAATGTTGTATCCTCCGCGGTGTGCCAATTTGTTGATCCGAGCCGTAGATATAATTAATCTTGACTTCCATCAATTTTCCAAAAGGCCAAATGAAACTAATTAATCACTGAACTACGATCTCGGAAAAGACCAAGCACGCTCTTCGTATGCTCTACACGTTAGCTCCAGCTTAATCAAATTCTCGGTTCCAGAGCGTAATCAGAGTGGCTATAAAGATAACTGAGCTATATACCACATTGCTTGGTATTAAGGCTCATTATTGCTCTCCTCTGGCAGAGATGCAGTGGACGATATTTAAAGCGAACTCTGTGCTGAGTTGGTGATAATTTGAGATGCTGCAATTCAGAGCTCTCGACATAATACGACACAAACATCGACGGTAGTGGCCGAGTGTTTTAAATGGTCGCCTGCGAAATCGAGAAATGATTTCTTTTAGGATCGAATTCCAGCGGTAGTAGCGGAGTGTACCGATGAATATTTTTTTAAGTAAACCACAGTGAAGTTCACACATAATATAATCGCACTAGCTGCGTTACGATGAAGGAAAGCATCGTTAGGGAAATCAATGACGTATGAGTACAGGAAATGGGACGCGGCGTCCCACACATTGGAACCCCAATAATATGTGGCAAATTGTGGATATTATTACACCTATATGGTGTATATAGATGGGGAGAGATATATATGCTAGTTGCATAGACAGGTGAGTCCAACGCTGTAAGTCAAGAAAAACTATACAGAAGACTGAATTTCTTCTCAACGTATGCAGGTTTCCGGTGTTTTCCTTCACCATAACGTTCGAGGTTTGACTAATCACTGTAATTAAAACACACACACATGTTCTCTTATTATTATTATCTATGGAATTTATCATTAATTAATTATTAGTCTGTAAGAGTTACTTAGTACATTCATGTTTCTCTGAAGGTGGGAGCTTTCATCCGCGACACAGATTTTATCTTCTGCGGATGTCATCGTTACGTTTATTTTTGTGCCTAACCAATTTTTTTTTATTAATATTAATTGAGTTCGAAAAACAAAACTCATTGGTACAGTCGGGATTTAAAGTAATAACGTTTGTGTTGCACGCAACTACCCGAACCCCTCGGCCACTGCGGCTTTTAAGTAAATAAATAAATGTATAAAAGCTCATCATTTTATTATTGGAACCCAAATGAATGAAAATTTATTCACCAGAATACGGTTGGTTACATTATTCAATGTCATGCTTACATATTTAACGTGATCCCGTTCGGCCTCATAACATTAGCATACGACATTTTTCCATAGTAGGTATTTATATAAGAATTAATTATCTACGGACGTTGAGGTCATTAAAGAGCAAGACGGATAAAAGCTTGTGAACAGCTTCCCACCATTCGACACATTACGACGTTCCTCACGAACGATGTAGTGCCATCTTTATATGACGTCATAATTGTTTCCTGTTACAACTGTAATGGATCCTTTGCACACCATATGAGACTCTAAGTAGCACTTTTAAAGAGGAAAATCAAAAGACTCGGTCGTTAAGTCCATTCAAGGAATGTAAGCATTGTTAAATGTTATCGTCCCTTTGACAGTGTTATTAGAATAAAAATTGCATATGAAGTGGAAGATCCATCTTTATATAGATCACGTACATACTTCTAACCATGAACACACTAGAAACATGGGGTAGGCAGAGAGAGTAAAGCACCAGTTCTCTCCAGACTTACAGATTACTCTTACTTCTAATTCAGGAAGTTGTTTAAAAGCGACATAATAGACATTATAATAAAATAATATTTTATTCAAGCACTCACTTCAAAAATGACAAAATCACCATATTCTTGCAACTACAGCTGCCGAAGGGGTAGGCAGAGGTGTATGGATAGTACCCACACAACCACTTTCCGCCAGAGATATATTTTAGGTCCCAACGTGACAGATGGCGAGTCCGTCGCCGTTACTTAAGCACGGCTACACATGATATGTATGTATGTATTTAAATCGAATGTAGTTGTAGCGTAATAGCACTGCAATAAAATTATTACTCATTTTATACCCAACACCTACCCACTAAACAATTAGATGCAAAATGTTAGCGAGTTTTCTTGATGAAAAGTTGCAACACGGGATTCAGGTGAAGTACAAGCGAGAACGTTGTGAAGATCTTGATTATATGACACGCTAGTAAAGTACATCTTCGGAGAAGCCTTGGTATATCACCATTGCCTTATTGAGGTCACTCGTTCACGTGTAGATATATCACATATTAGCAACGCATTCAAATATTCCTGCTTGTACACATTTCACGCATCCAGAAGCATAACGCGTGCTGAAAATGTCACGGCACTTGTGAGTTTACCAATTAATTAAACCAAAATAGCCTTCCATGAGTTAAACAAACATTTAACTACTTTAACTTTGTGCAGTCGCCGACAAAAGTAATTTATCCAGCAGACAACGTAGCGAGATGTTATTGCACTCACTTTGTTGTATTTGCAAGAACAATTGGGCTAAATCGTTATAAATATACCTTCACGCCTGCCTACAAGGGATACCGAAGGAGTAGGCAGAAGTGTTTAAGCAGTACTCACACACCCACTAATTACCGGAGAAATATATTAGGTGCCAACGTGACAGTTGGCGAGTCCCTCGCGGTTTAGTGCAAGCTAACGAGTCAAGTACGACTATTGCCATAATAATAATAATAAAAGTTTATTGCCATAAAGGTTACATGTTTCACAGTAATTGTACATAAACATTCAGTTTAGAGAAAAGAACATGTAAAATTATTAATTACTAAGGCTATACATATGTTTTTGCAGTTATTCTCAAACGAATGCAGGTTTCCTCTCGATGTTTCCTTTCACCGTAAAACTGGTATGACTAATCACTGTACTTAAGTTCAGAAAAACTCATTGGAACAGTCGGGATTTGAGCTACCACGGCTCTTTATTAATCATCTTAGCCTCTTTTGTTCTTCATAATCTTATTAAATGGTTATCTACGTATTTACTTGCTCTCACAGAATCCTCTCCTGAAGACTGTAGCGTAAAGTAAATTAGCCAGTAAATTTTCCAAATGTTATGCTATTGAATTGTAAAATATTGTTTCACATCCGACTGGAGTTCCTAAAAACTTTAGCTCTTTTGTATTAATTATTGTTATGTAAAATAATAGTCAAATTACATAGATGTTATTTTTTTCCTACTAATTCAAAGACGCGCGAGTGAAATTAAATAAATAAATGAAATATTGCAAAGTTTTTCCGCCCAATGGTAGACAGTTGGTTCCCATCGCCTCCAACACTCTGGGTACCACCCTCACATTACTTTTCCGTCTCTTTACATTTATTTTCATAATCATATAATAATATATCCTCATCCCTTCCCACAAGGGTCCCCGAAGGGGTAGGCAGAGGTGTATAGGTAATACCCACACACCCACTTTCCGCCAGAGGTATATTAGGTGCCAACGTGACAGATGGCGAGTCCATCGCCGTTACTCAAGCACGACTATACATACGCCTTTGAATTTCTTCTCAGACGTATGCAGGTTTCCTCTCGATGTTTTCCTTCCCCGTAAAGCTCGTGATGTGACTAATCACTGTACTTAAGTTCAGAAAAACTCATTGGTACAGTCGGGATTCGAACTTGCGACCTTTGCGTCGCAGGCAACTGCTCGAACCACTCGGCCACCACGGCTCTTTTAATTTATTTTCAAGATTGTTATTGAAATTATTAATTGACTTTTCTATACAACAGTACCTATATACACTGTCGACTGCGTGCACTAGTACTAGTACTGTAATTGAAGCGACCCTTACGCAAATTGAATTAACGGACTCGGAGCATAAGCTGCCTTATTAATATGCAGATACGGTTCAGGATTCCGTGTGATTAATCTGAAATAATTATGCCATAAATCAGTGGAAGATTAAATAAGTGTCTGACGTCGACAGATGTGTCATATTGCTTTATCCTGACTGGGCTAATATCTGACATATTATACTGGGTGATATTTTACGGGGTAATTTGTTAGCCACGTATATCAGAACGTACTACGCGTTAGTATGAAGCCATACGATAGGGTTGAAGTACCTAAGACTTTTTTTTAAACATTTTTGCGTAAAATTTAATTAAATTCTTCTTTATCTCTTGCAATTAAATAGCCTATATTAATCAGTGATAGTGAAGCATTCAAAAGTTGTTTCAGTACTTTTTGAGCCAATTCCTTACAAACATACTTACATACAAATCTTTCCTCTTTATAATATTAGTATAGATATACACTTGATGGTACAAATAGGACTAGGATGTTATGAGATGTGATTCGATTTTTTCCCTTTGCTTAATCTTCCATAAATTTTCGCATTGTATATCTGTTTCGCCAATCTTTTTCACGTCGTATCTTGCGTATTCATAGTAGAAGTACTAAATTCTGAGTACTAAATCACTGATGGAAAGACCTCATAAAGGGTTTTTCAATTCACATAAAATGAGGCAGAATAGACGACTCATTTCATACGCTGCCTGCAAACAAACGTATGTGTGTTTAGGGCTCATCACTTTGTTCTAGGTCTTGATTTGAACTAAAAGAAGTTTACGACCCTAAAGGCTTATCCCTCTTTATGCCTTACCATATTATCCCAATAAAAATATACGCCTTCATTTCATATTTTGAGACTTTTCGGTCGTGAAGACGGGACTTACCTGAAAAAGTAAAAGAAAAATATTTTACATAGCAATAAAAGAACTGTTACTTAAATGGTAACATTTGGTATCCCAAGTGACTCAACTGCAAATACATAGGAACATAATAATCACGCCGAGCCTATTGTTGGTCTGTACGTAATTTTCTTAATCCATCATATGCGTCTGTATCGTTCATCAATCTTTCCTGTTACTACCGATTAAATTCGAAATTAGAATACTTGAGATTGAATAGTCTTGAAATCAAGAACATAAAAAAATGCTTTTTACTTGTGAATTTAAATATTATCTGTACATATTTTAACACCACCAAAACGCAATCAAATTTAAAATAGCAATGGAAAAATAAATAACAATGTTTTTTGCGGTTAGCCGGGCCACTATTTCCACCCTGTAGGTATATTCTAAAGTATCATCTTCACATAAGTTCCCCGAGACCTAGTGTACCATAAAGGCAAGTGCAAGTATAATAAACACACAATAAACATGAAGCTGTGAACTCGAGGCACGAACTCTGAGTCCTAGGGGATGCGACGTGACCTGTGTGGACGCACCTTTACTGCTCGTACTGTTTGTACGTGCTAACAATTTCCTCGCCATTTGTGGGTCTTTGTGAACTTAGTTTAATTTTGGAATGAAGATGTCAGACGTTTTAGTGCTATTTGAATTTGCATTCCATTAATTTGAATTTTCGATAGTGAAATTGAATTTGAAACGCGTTTCTTTTTTTAGTTTAAACTCAATTTGAATTGTATATTTAAAAATATTATTATTACTTAATATGTTGATGGAAATTAAAATAATACTTATGTGCTTATTAGCATGAAGCACAACATATCTTATTACTTCTAAAACATTTTTCAAAGAGTGGTTCCACTCGTACAAAATGCTAGTAGGTAGGAACTTGGGATGATTACGAAAGGTCATTAACGAACTCACGGGCTCAAATTTAGCTTTGCAAATATAATTTTTCCCGCAAAAAAGGGTAGGTATGCATTAAAACCAGATGTCACCGCAAACGAATGGCACAAGACATATTCCCAAATAGTGTCGTAAATGAGGCCATTGTGCCTAAGCTTGAAGTTAATGCTATTCTGATATCGAAATGGGCCGTTTATAAACAGGACTTTAGTGGGACTAGGGCATCAATCGAATTTAGTACCATTATCGAGTAACATTTGTTTCAACTGATAATAGCGTCATTAAGATACGTCAGGTCTGAGGCAAACGAGGCATCTATATAAATAGAAATTTCCAGCTGCGCTCGTGCGACCGGTAACCATGTGTAATGGATTTATCTAATGGACTCGGCTCAAACTAAGCTGGTCCGAAACCAATGGAGTCACGGGAATCACTTCTCAAACTTTTCGTAATTGTCTGTTAGTTATCTTTCCAAACGCAGCCTTTTCGAAATCTAAAAAAATACTAAAGGTATTTTTTTATTAGATTTCCCAATACAATTTTCACCCTAATATATTATAATACGGATCAAGAAACCAGAGAGTAATATATAAAGAGACATGAATATGAATAAAGCCCAAGAGGTCTGTTTGTCGAGAGAACTGGCGCTCCACTTCCTCTGCCTACTCCGTGAGAGGCTCGGCGTGATGACTACTTTTACGTTACGTTACTACGATATATAGTCGCCGCATCCAATAGTTATGGATCTTAGGTAGAACGGTATCTACATAGTTGGAGCACAGTGGGGAGCAATCATTTATCATTCCTAAGATATATTCGCTGTACACTATTTGAAGTCTTCGCGCTGGTGTCTTATAGTAGAAGATCCGTACTCAAGACTACTGTTTACAACATAATTGCAGTAAAAAGTATTTATACAATGTCGCCCATAGGCACGTGACCGCCCGTATAATAAAATTAACCATAAACGGGTTCTATCTTCAATATTTTTTATTTTATTTTTCTCGTAGCGTGTGTTCACTTACATGTTTTGCCATATCCTTGATGTTATTGGCTCAATGTATATATTAAATATTTTGTTCTCAAAGCTTATGAGTTATTTTATCGGGTAAGCTAACATTAATTTTATTAAAATTTATCGAATATGAAAAAGAGACAATGGGGTAGACAAATATGTTAATAAAACCTCCCCCTCTGTTACAATTGTGTTTTTGAGGGGTTTTGCGTGATTTTGTGGGTTGTGTATGTACATATGTAGGTATATAATTCACAACACATGCATAAACGTAAGTTACATCGCTCAGGCTCCATCACGCGGTCTGTCGCCAGTACATTCGCAAACCGCAATGAATTGGAACAATGGCGATCTATCAGCGTGCACTGAACCGGGAGCCAATGCGAAGACAAATAGTCATGTAATGTCGTTAACAATGCTTTCGACAGTGGCTTTAAAATTACGGCACTATATATACAATAACAAAAGCAGACTCGGAAATGAGACTGGCCACTACCATAAAACCTATATGCGTATCACATAATCATTAGTCGATTGTAAATCTTTTATCAATCCATATAGAATACATTTTATCGTAATACAACTGTAGCCTACATTAGTATTCGCACACTTATGGAGCGAAAGGAAATAAGGTTACTTAAGTAGAAATTTATGATAGCGGCCGACATAACGGCTCGTAACTAATCACCGAATAAGGAAAAATATTTCTCATTTTTACATACTTCTTATTACTATTACAAAAGATTACGCAGCGAATTGGAGTAGGTAGCAATAGTTTTATTACGAAGGTCGAACCACATCGACATAAATTGACTAACTGAATGCTGGCACTAAATTTACTTAAATAATATCACTCAGTTCATTTCAAATCCCTAGCTCACGAATCAGCAAACCCCGGAGGCGGGGAACCTCACAAGAAGCGCTCTTAGCTCTGTTTGCTTAAAATCTAATAAGTGCCAGACTGGAGGCTATTTGGTCTCGCCCTTGTCCGGTTAAGTAGCAAAAGTTCTCGGATCTTAACTTACCAAAAAAAAATTTTAAGTAAGAAGGCTGGAGAAAACCGTTGCTCTATTTTCAAGAAGGAATTTTCCCAATAAATTGAGACGTATGTATAGTCGTCCTTGAGTAACGGCGATGGACTCGTCATCTGTCACGTTGGCACCAAAAATATTTATCTGGTGGAAAGTGGGTGTTTGGGTACACCTCTAACAACCCAAAAACAAAAGTAAACATTGAGTAAAAAATAGAAATTCTTGGTTTATTTTTCCTTTGTATAATAAATAAAAATAATTTGTATTCATATAAACGTAAAATAATTTTATTTATTTTCCTATATCAGGAGCTGTTACATTGCACATGAAAAAACGAGATACCTTATGTTCAGAAAAATAATATAACATGTTATTATTTAGGTACATCATTATCTACTATATGGGCTTTCGTCACGCGCTTCGAGCTCTTCCAAAGTTTATTTAGGTCGATAAATCCACATTTTATCTCGCTCATATAGCGAAAGAAAATGTTATATCGATTGTTACTAAGCTTTTCTTCGTAGACAAAATCATAAATAAACCCCAAGATTCAAGATTGATGATGCCGCCTGGTACTGAGTCTCAAGCTCACAGATGGTCGCAGTCTTATTGCAGGGATCTCTGGGAATTATCGTTCATGAGTTTCCAGAAATCCAAATGGATTGTGCTGACAGACGTCTTCTACCAACGGTCGTTTAGGCATATACGGAGGCTTCATCGCCATACCTTAGACCCAAACCTTAAGGTCTCGCACAGTGCGGTTTCAAACAAGTTGCCATCTGCAAACGCTAAGGTTAAGATTGTGGAATGAACTGGTTTTGTCTCTTACAATCAGGCGAGCCATATGTTTGCATCTTACTGGTATAAACGAATAAGTTTGATTAGGTATCCGTTCATCTCTGATGGTACGTACGCAGCATTTCTAACATAGATAGCTCTATGTTAGAAATGCTGCGTACGTACCAACTCATAATAATGCCAAATTAAATATCTGGACGTAGCTCACGAGATTGTCAACATGTGGAATGTGGACTCCGCAATCATTGTGCCGATAGTCATAACAGCCAATGGCCTAATGGAGCCTGGTTCAACAACTTTTAAAGCTGTCGTTACATGTTTAGATAGGACCTGATGCAGAAAGCTGTGCTTTTTCAACACTCACTGTAAGCATCGTACAGGATCGTTTCGGCTCAAAATGACGTAACCCAGCAGTGGGTTTAAGCCAAAAAATTACATTCTCCCGTCTCCATCAACCATATACATTTTCATGAAGTTTACGTTGTCTGAAATATTACGTATCAAAGAATATTCTTTTGATATTCATTCCTCATGCGATCTTCAAAGTGGAATAATCGAAGTCGAACTTAAGAGCAAACTCTTGTCTCTCTCTAGCAACACATATTGACACAAAAGCAAATCCTACTTACCCCTTCAGTAAGCCGCGAGGATGTGCTTACCGTGCATCCAAGCCAAGTGCCAGCTTATGTCAAACACATTGCAATTTCCTTAAAATAGATATACCAAAAGGCCAGATTGCATTGTCTTCCAATATGAAGCATAAAACTTTAGTCTCTAATACTAAGCACAGCGCAGGATTATTTTAGTCAACACATCAGTCTCATCACCATTCATCGGGCTCTTCATACACAAGGATTCAGGTACTAGTAACCTTCCCGTCCTTAATTGATCGATCGATTTGGTTTAGGCAATTAGAACCGTTTCATTTGCGTGTTTCGCACATTCATTCGAATTGTACATATATATCTGTTTTTTTTATACCACTAAAGACCAATCCTTCGCCGTTCAAGCAGTGCGCCTGTGGAACGCGCTGCCATTGACCATAAGGCAAGCAAAGACATCTCATTCCTTTAAACTACTTGTGTACATTACCTAAATTCTCTGCAATAATTATAAATAAATATATTTGTATCGACATTCTTTTAATAAGATGCCGTACACCTCCAACTACCAAATTAATTATCTAAATATTAATGTATCTGTTCCAGACAACCATCCAATAGTTGTCTGGAACAGATCGCCGAGTGCGATAAGACCGCCAATTGTACTTTTTGCCTATGATGTACTATGTCTAAATTAAATATAGTGTACAATAAAGCATATATAAATAAATAAATAAAGTGTCAAGCAAGCATGTGAGACACTTGATGGTGAACGATTACCGCCACCAATATCCACATGTAACACCAGGAATATCTTCCCTGGTGTTACATGTTACTCGTGTGTATCGTATTAGTAATTTTTAATATTTCCACTCTCCGCCAGAGATATATTTCAGGTGCGAACGTGACAGATGGAGTCCATCGCCGTTACTCAAGCACGACTATACAATAAGTCTTTGAATTTCTTCCCAAACGTATGCAGGTTCTTTCTCGGTGTTTTCCGTCACGGTAAAGCTCGTGATGTAACTTATCAATATACTTATAAATTAAGTTCAGAAAAACTCATTGGTACAGTCGGGATTCGATCTTGCAATCTTTGTGTTGCAGGTTACTCGAACCGAACCGGCAATTACTCGAACCACTCGGCCATCACGGCATTCCTATAATAAATCATCCAGCTAATAATCTATCACTGTGTCAATTTTCATCCAATTCCGTTCAGCTGTTATAGCATGATTGTGTAACAAAGAGCCTAACAAACTTTCACATTTATAGTATTAGTACGATAATGTATTTTTTTATTGAGCATGCTATATAATTCGATATACCTCAGATCCCTAGACTCCGCGTATGTTTAGCGCGTTATTGTTAAGCCTTGGACATGAATAGTGGCCCCGCCAATATTCCTGGGATAAATATAGCGCCATTTTTGTAGCAAGTATCGTTGTCCTTGGCTTTAATGAAAATCCCTCAGTCAACAATATCTTTTGTTCAAGGCCCCGTTTTGTTTCGTCACTGACTTAGTGCAGACACTGCAAGATAACGTTCGGAAATTCGCTTAAAGTATTTCCTTATAGATAAATTCAGCCGCCTTTGCCTGGATATTTATATAAGCTTATCTAATTTTCAGGAGTACTCGCAACCGACGAGAATGTGTGAAAAGACTGATGAATGTGGACGAAGCGAAAGAGGTACGTAAGTCTTGAGAGAACTGGCGCTCTATACTCTCTGCCTACCCCGTTAGGGACTTGGCGTGATGATATGTATGTATACAATGGGTAATCTAAGAGTAAGGAAAAAATGTTTGAGGTCACATAAATAGGACATCATCACACACCACAGCGGAATTGAACCCACGACGAGCTTGGCAGTTAGGAGCGACCCATTAGTCGTCATATAGGTAAAAGTTTTAGCACAATAATATATAATAAGTTCTAGTAATTCCCACATTACCAAACAAGTAATATATCGAGAGTATAATAAGAAAATCTTTTGTGTTTCCTTTACAGAAAGCTAGTCCATAAAGTTCGGATTGCGTTTCTTACCAAAATCTTTCTTATAGAACTATATCTCTGGGCTTACACGATGAAGTAAATACGTAATGAAAATGAAAGTAGTCTGAGAAAACCAATTGTTGATTTCATACCAATCTTCCTTCACTCCCATATACTTTTACCTACGAACATACTTATTTTTCTGTACACATCTACATCTTGAATATAGTTTCAAGCATAAAATACTGAAGTACATATATATCATCACGCCGAGACCCTCGCGGAGAAGGCCAAGGAGTAGATAGTCAGTTCTCAGTGTCTCACAGACATCTTGCGTTTCAATCACATATATCGGTCTCTTCATATTTCACAGTTCCTAGTACACTTTACGATTACACATAGTACGAAATCGTGAGTGTGAGAAAATTGGTTTTGTTGACATTTCTATTGATGATGTTGATGATTTTAAATTACAGGGTGCAAAAGTGAGGCGTGTTACATCATCGCTTCACATGATAATCGCTGACCAAGAGTAGACATGGAAGCTATCCATTCCCAGGTTCTCACCGAAACCAGTGTTCTCACGCAAATGCACCTGGCGCCGAGTCAGCCATTTCAACGGAACTTCAGCAACCCTATTCCTTAGTTGTAACATTACTTTATAAACTTTATTTCATAAGTTTCTCAGTATTAACCTAACATCGGTAGCATTCAGACCTAGGATAGTTAGAATGTAAATTGTAACTTTAATTTTATTAAATAATTTAGAGTTGTTTGGCTTTCTTTGGATCCTCCGACTGTTACCTCCGTAAATAGCGTTACTCACAAGTTTATCACCGGAATTTTAAACGTTAGGACCAAATAAATTCAACTGCAATTCAAAGAGTGCCTGAAGACAATGACGAGAAGATTGCTCACTTAATAGACATGCCCTGACAATGGACGACAGACTGGGATAACGTTACACTGGAGTGCACGTTCCTTGGGGAGTTCACCCGAGAATTGCCACTACATTTTACCTATAACCCTCAGTTTGCTTTACTGAAAGACTTCAGTGATGAGGTAAATTTTTTTTTTTTATTTCACGTGTACCTTCAATCTTCTTAAAATCTTCACTTCAGCTGAATTATAGAAAACCCTCGTGAGCGTTATAATTTGCTTTTATATATCGTACATTTACTGTACTTTAATTATTAGATATATCAGGTTGCATAAATCTATATCAAAATTTGATCAGATCTTTATTTTGATTTCGGTATGAGATGTTCTTAACTATTACATACAAAGTCACTCTGCACTCAATTAAGATGTTATGAAATGAACATGCTCTCGAAATCAAAATTGAAAATGTAGTTTTTGTAGGTCGAAATACAGTTCGCGCACCAACCTTTAGTATTAATTCTTAAATCCTAAAATTCACTAAAAATTTGATTACGAGCCGAACTCAAATGTTCCGCGTGAAACAAAATTGAAAACAAAGCCTCTAACATGGGAAAGTCACGTTTTGTCAACAATTTGACGTCACTTTAATTAATATTTCGCAATGTAATTAATTACAGTATCTGTCGGGAAAACTCTGCCGTTTGGTGACGTCACAACAATGGGCACTTACTTGTACAATTTCCTCAGTTGCTATTGTTATAAACTTTTGATTTCGTTCGGCAACAGTAGCATTATTTAGGTAAGTAATTTATTCTCGATTCTTCATTAGCGGTAGAAGAATCATTTTGAAGATTTACTGATGGAAATATGTACGTGAAGTGACTTTAAATGTCTTTATTTAAATGACTTTCGCCAACTTACTTCTTGCGATTCTTTTAAATAATGAAGGCTTAGAATCCTGCCAGTCACCATCTGTCATGTCAGACACCTTTTTTTATAGTTGCAAACAATCTTGTGACCAACCTAATGGGTAACGGTTACCGCCGCCTATGAACGCTTGCAACACGAAGAGTATAAGTCACGCATTGCCAGCCCTGCAGAAATCCTTTCACACCTTTTTTCCTGTACCATAATGTATGTAAGATAAAATGTAATATATATGGTTTAGAGTAAATGTATGGTTATACACGTTAAGAGTACTCGAAACCGACGAGCATGTATGAAGAGACTGATTAATGTGGACGAAGCGAAAGAGGTATGTAAGTCTAGAGAGAACTGGCGCTCTATACTCTCTGCCTACCCCGTTAGGGAATTGGCGTGATAATATGTTTGTATGAATATGGTTATTCTTGTAGAAAGCCTTGAAGAAATTGATGTCAAAACAAAATACTGTTAATGTATTATACTTACTTAATTTCACTTACATTGTAAATTCATCTCAACTTAATTGAACTCGAAACTTAAACCCGCAGGAGTTCCCTTTGATAGTATCAACCCTATAGCTTTGAAGGTAGCTCTTAAGGGGATAACTTGATTCTACTTAAGAGTGTCCCGGAAGGACGAACCAACTTGAGATTCTATGCAAGGCTTAATTTATTTTATTTATTAATGTCGACGGGTCGGATTGGAATATGTTGAGTTAATGAGCCCAAAATAGTTGAAGCTTTAATCGTGTTACTCATAAAATGTATCTAATGGAAAAAAAATATATTATAAACACATACCTTGGGACATCTCCACACAAATTGTCGTAGTCTCAAATTAAGCGAACTATATTAACTTATATAGATAGATAGATATATACATAAATACGTTGGACATCCAAGACTAAGGTTCAAATACTCGTGTTCATCACACAAATATCTGCCTTCAGCGGGAATCGAACCCGCGACTTCGTTTGCGTTTCGCAGTCAGGAGCTCTAACCACTAGACCACACCGCCGTCAGCCGCATTATATTCAATATATATAATATATAATAATAATAATAACATATCAAATGTTAACCAAAGATTAACTGGTAGAGAATGCCTTCGGCATTAAGTTCGTCTTAGCAAAATGTTTTGCAGGAAGTTTTAATAAAAAAAAAAAAAAATATCCTCACCCCTTCCCACAAGGGTCCTCGAAGGGGTAGGCAGAGGAGTATAGGTAATACCCACACACCCACTTTCCGCCAGAGGTATATTAGGTGCCAACGTGAAAGATGGCGAGTCCATCGCCGTTACTCTAGCACGACTATACAATACGGCCTTTGAATTTCTTGACGTATGCAGTTTTCCTCTCGATGTTTTCCTTCACCTTAAAGCTCGTGGTGTGACTAATCACTGTACTTAAGTTTAGAAAAACTCATTGGTACAGTCGGGATTCGAACTTGCGACCTTTGCGTCGCAGGCTATTATATTCAAAATACTTATAATATTACAAGAGCCATGGTGGCCGAGTGGTTCGACTAGTTGCCTGCAATACAGAGATTGCAAGTTCATATTCAGCCTGTATCAATGAGTTTTAAGCGCCATTTTTATTGTTAAACACGTATATTTGTTCCATATTTTGGGTGTTCTATAAGTATTGATATCGTTTCTGTGCCATAGTACAAACTGTTCCTGGTTTGAGACAGTAACAATTTAGGTGTAATTATCCGACGATATTATTATTATTACACACATGTCGTCACTCTTATTAGAACCAACTATATCTACCTTATAGGAAGAGTACAAGTCCAACCGATACATGTTTTTGAGTTAAGCCTTAATTCGCTTCTTTACATGCCGATCAACACTATCATCATCCCTTGCTCTTTTCCTTTCAACGTATAAAGTCGTACAATATCCATATAAGGTACGCCGGAAAGGTCAACCAATATCCGGAAGAGGGTGCAAATCGCATGGAAATTGGTATATTAGCGTCGTATGCTGACGTTCTACAATATCCGATATCCTTCCAATTGCCGCTGTGCAATGGGTAGTTGTTCTATACGCAATTGGATTGTTCTGACTTCTACGATCAGTAACCTTTTGCTTCAAACATGGAATAAGTTATAAGAGAAATCCAATACGCCCAAAAACTACATTAAAAATTTTTCAATTTACTTCTGGGTCCTTAAGAAGCGATTTCAATGGTAGGGATGTTGTCTACAATACTAATAAGGATTGACTGTGCCGATACAACAGGAAACCGTTTCTTCAAAAACATATCTTTGCGGTTTCCCAAAAGGGTCCCCGAAAGAGTAGGCAGCAGTGTGTAGTAATACCAAACACCCACTTCACGGGTGATATATTTTAGGTGCCAATATGACGGATGGCGAATCCATTGCCATTTCTCAATGGCAACCTGTACGTCTTTGAATTTCTTCCCAAGCTTATGTGAACTTAACTGTAATTGAGTTCAAAAACTAGCTTGAACCTACAAATACATTTCCTGAATTTTCGAGTCAACCAATATTGAAGGTTTGCCAAATTCTAAAAATTACTAAAAGCCACCGAGCACTTGAATTCGGTTTGTAACAGGAAGCACGTTAAGTACACAAGACACCTCGAGAACCCCACGAAACAGAGAAGTGTCCAAGTATTTACACGTGGAGAGCAAACGGTGCCTTCTGCAATTAGCAGGGTAAGTGCCAAGTTTACGTTGAGTGCTGAAGGTGTGAAAATGGCAACGTTTATACATTGCAGTAGTGTATAGTTACAGATACGTTATATATTTACAATTATCCCTTACGAAATGCAACTTAAAAACATAATATAATATATAATAATATATATATATAATATAATATATCCTCACGCCTTCCCATAAGGGTCCCCGAAGGGGTAGGCAGAGGTGTATAGGTAATACCCACACACCCACTTTCCGCCAGAGGTATATTAGGTGCCAACGTGACAGATGGCGAGTCCATCGCCGACGCCTTTGAATTTCTTCTCAGACATATGCAGGTTTCCTCTCGATGTTTTCCTTCACCGTAAAGCTCGTGGTGTGACTAATCACTGTACTTAAGTTCAGAAAAATTCATTGGTACAGTCGGGATTCGAACTTGCGACCTTAACGTCGCAGGCAACTGCTCGAACCACTCGGCCACCACGGCTTTTTAACTTAAAAACAATTATAATATATACCCACGCTTTCTCACAAGGGCCCCTGAAGGGGTAGGGCAGAGGTGTATAGGTAATACCCACATAA